>VXBU01001733.1:271516-287342 GCA_013400315.1 Bombycilla garrulus
CCCACAGTCCCAGCCTGACCCAGGGAGGCAGGAGCTGCAGGAATCGTGGCCAGGAGGGGATTTGTGGGTGTGCAGGGCACCCAGGGCTCCTCCAGCTGCCTGTGCAGGAAGGGAGCACAGGGGGTGTTCAGGGGGACGATTTAAAAGCAAATCTGTTGGCACTGGGGCTTGTGTACACTCAGGTAAATGAGCTTCAGCCAATTTGCTTCAAACTATCCAGGTAAAACTGCGTGTGTAAATGACTGAAATGACCTTAATATCACTTAAACATACTAATATAAATATTAGTACTTTAAATATTATAATATATTAACTTTATCCCCTACAGACACAGCCTCTGAACGTAAAACAAATACTTTTTAATCCACTTTGAGAATGTCCAGGCTGAGAATTTCAGCTCTATTAAACCACAGCAGTGGCAGCAAAGCAAATGCCAGGATAATTCTGTTGACTTTCTTCACTTTTATGAAGTTATTCCCATTTCTGACCACCTTGCTTAGAGGCAAATTTGGGCAGAGACAGAAGCGGGTGCTCCTGTGGGGCTGGGCCAGGAGATGCTGGGGGTGTTTGTTGGGAGATCACTTCTGTCCCCCAGGAACACCAGAGGGGGATCAGCCTCACAATCAGCTGCAGGCAGAGAAAGGAGCTGCCAGGAGAGCCCTGCTCAGGCTTTCCAAGCACAACAATATCCCACAATCAAACAAAACGCACTGAAAGGAACAGGCTGCTCGCAGTGTCTGCCTAATCAATGGGCTGTGAAGAGACTGAGGCGATAAACCCACGGTGCTCAGGGCTCATTTTATGCAATATAATATGTTCATAGGATTAGTCTATTTAAAAATAATTGTAATCAAACTTTTTAAAATGCAAAGCCGTTCTGCACTACTCATTTTCAATATATGCCTTAAAACAGATGAGGGAGGCAGAACCAGATCCTTATTATCCATGCATAATTTAAACAATATCATCAACCCAGTATTGATTGCTGACTAATGTGCTTATTAATTAATAGATATCTTGGTGTTAAATACATTTTTCAAAGCCGTTCTGGGACTATTTAATAAGATAAATGGGGAGCTGCAGCACAGTGCTTTGTCATTAATGTAGAAGTTTTATCAGGAAGGCCTGCAAGCCCTGCCTGGGTTGGAACGAGCCACACGACGGCCACAGCCCTGAAAAGGAGGTGCAGTGCTGGAATTGTGTGTCAGACATCAGCTGCTGCTTGGAAGGGAAAAAGCTCTCTCTGTTTTCTGAAGGAGCCAGGGAAGGTCCTGGTGAGGAGAGAGCTGGGGAGGGTCCTGCTCTGCTGCTCTGCTGCTCTGCTGCTCGGCTTTGGTGCAATCCCAGATCTTGCAGGACCCGGGCTGACCATGCAAAGGAAACAGGTGCCTCATCAGTGCCACCAAATCAGAGCCACCAAATCAGTCAGTGCCACCCCATCAGAGCCACCCCATCAGTGCCACCAAATCAGTGCCACCCCATCAGTGCCACCCCATCAGAGCCACCTTCCTGACCCAGCAGCTGTCAGGAGAGCTGGGAAAGGAGAGCAGGGGGTGCCAAGGGCCCCAATCCCAGAGGGAGGGGTGATGTGGGAGCAGCAGGTCCCCGTGCTGAGCTGTCACACCCCAGTGTCACCTGCACTGCGCTCCCCTTCCAGGGGGTCTCCCTCTCCCAGGGAAAGGGAACCCAGAAAGGCTCTCACTCACCCCAAAGCTGCCCCACCCCGCAGTGACAGTGCAAACCCCACAGATTATACCCAAATACCCGCTGAGGACAAGGCCCAGAGTGAAATGAGCTCTGTGCCCCGGTGCCGGGTCAGGGTGTTCGTTCCTGCTCACTTTTGCAGCTGGAATTTTCAGATGTGTGAGAGCTGCCAGCACCCAAAGCGTGGCAGGAACTGAGTTAACTCATTTATGTGTTTTAAAACTTGTGGCAATAATAATCATTATCATTACAGAGCACTGCAAGTGCTAACAATAATCAGAATAATAACTATTACTGCCAGCAGTTACCATGATTATTACTATTATTACTTCCTACAGTATCAGGGATCAATTCAGCTGGGAGACAAATGAGCACCAGGCTGGGGAGGGAAGTGGGAAGGCTAAAGACAAAAAAGGAAAGCTGGAATAAACAATCCCATTCCCTTATTTTTTGGCAACACATGACAGAAGATATCCAGCTGTCCTAGCTCCGAGGAGGGGCATTAATGTATCACCTACCACGCTTGAAAAGCTTACAAAAATCTGCTTATATTTTTTAATCATCCTGCATTTTAGACCTTTAAAATACAAATATGGATTTCAAACATATCAGGGGAACAAATTAACTTAGAAAAATGGCCGTACTTTCCAAGGTTGCACCTGCCATGAAATTGCTCCAAGTTTGCATTTTCCCTGAGTCTCTGGTGTGTCATTAGAGCAGATTGATCGCCCTCCTCTCCCGGCAACTCCCCCATTAGAGGGTTATTGTATGGAAATTAATGGCAGGCCTGAAACATTTCTTTTGCAGCTGCAGTAGTAGAAGTCAGTTTTGATTAAGCACCCGAAGCCCGGCAGACTGGGGTGATCTCTTTGCTTTAGTCCCCTCTTTTATTATCACTGGTGTCAAGTTTTGTTACTTTAGCCGTTCCCCTGGTACTCCCACCGCCTCCTTGGGTAATAATGGGGGTAATTTTTTTTATGTGCACATCTATTTATTTTAAATATGTACAGGCTGATCCTTGGTGGTGTCAAATCCCTTCCCAGCACCCTTGTCACAGCAGGAATGATTCCTGCTCCTTGCAGAGGCTGAGTGGGGCATGGAGCAGGGCTGGGGATGGAAATCAGGAGTGTGGCTGTGGCTGTTCAGTGACCCCAGGAGCTGCTCAGTCTGATGGCACGGGCTGGGCGGGGCGGGGCAGGGCAGGACGGGGCAGGGCGGGGCAGGGCGGNGGCAGGGCGGGGCAGTTTGGGCACGGGGCAAACTGGGGCGGGGCTCCAAAGTGCTGGGGCTGTTCCCCTCCTGCCAGGACAGCTTGTTCTCCTTCTCCCCCTGCCCCAGCAGGGTCCTGGCAGGGGCAGAGGGGGCTCTGGGGGTCCTGGAGCTGCTGGGGGAGCACGAGGGGTCCAAGCCCCCACAGCATCCCCATCCCTGCAGCTCTTCCCTGCTCCCACCTGCTGAAAGCCAGTCCCACTTATCCTGATTGCTCCTTTGCCTTTCTCAGCACTTAAGGACTCCAGCCAGGATCTTAAAAGTATTGAATTTTCAAGGGCTGGAAAGTGCAGGGGCTTTGCATGAGAATCAGTGCCTGCTCTGCTCGGCTGCCTTTGTCCTTCCCCCCAGTGCCCATCTGCATCCTCACAGTTGTGCCTTTGTCACGGGCCCTCTGCAGTCAAAGGGAACTGGGCTTTTTTACATTGAAAGATGCTTTTTTACACTAAAAATGCTCTTTTACATTAAAAATGCTTTTCATACTCCTGCTGCGTTTATGGGATGCTTGTGGCTTCTCTGCTGTGGCCATTGTCATGTTCTGCTTTGGATCCCATTTTAAATACAAACCCTTCCCCACCTGCCCCTGCTCAAAAATTCTATTCCAGTTTCCCCTCCAAACTTCTCAGGGGTGGACGTGCCTTGGTTTTCCTGCTCCCCTCCTCAGCTCCATTAGCATGCTTGAATTGATAAACAAAACCATTGATTGTGTAAATGAGATTGTAGGATCCCTAAAAGTTCAGTGATGTCTTCCAGAAGTTTGGTCTTCAGTCAATGCAAGGAAGTTTCTGCTTCATTCTCAGTGAAGGATTCTCAGCCAAATCCATTTATTGGACGGCAGTGCTGCAGAACCCAGCGGGCACCGGGGCACGGAGCGCACGGATCTGAAATGTGCTCCCCTGAGCATTTCTCTGATGATCTCACACAGACCTTGAGGGCTCTGTGTTTCACCCCTCAGGATTTTTAAAGCTTGGCTCTGGCTCGACTCTCCTGGAGGAGTTAAGAGACCCAGCTGGGGTCAGCTTGGCTCTGCTCTTTTCTGAATGTTGATGGCAAAATCTCTGCTCGTGAGCAGCTCCTCACTCCTCTGCCAGGTCCAAAGGGCAAAGTGAGAGGCTGACAGGTAGCTTTTAAATCTCTTTTAATGCCATGAAAAAGATGCCGTGAAACCTCATGTCTGAATGGTGAGGTTAGGAAGAAATAACTTGGAAATAAGAGACACTTTTACACAGGACCAGAGCTCTGGGGTGAATTCCTGAGGGAATGGAATGGAGCAGGTTCACCATCCCCTCATTCCCACGTCACTCAGCTGTTAAGCACAGCCTGGATGTGCTGGGCTGCACTGGGATGATGAACTGGGACCTCAGCCCTGACTGGAGCCGGGCAGGATTTGGGTACAGAGCTGCTGCGACTTCTGAAAAACCCATCAGGTGATCAAACTTGGTTGCTGTCTCTGTTGCTTTATCCCCAGCCCCAGCTCCATCAAATTACATTGGTTTTCTCCTGCAAAATCCAGATACCTCCACGGCAGACGGATTCCCTGTCAATACCTGACAGGCAAGGCAGGGAACAATTTACATGAAGGAAGGAGAGCGGGGATTGAGCGGTGCTGGAGGGATAATGCAACGCTTTCCAATCACTTCAAGGTTTTTCCTTCCCCTGCCCTGCTCTCCCTGCCTCTCTGGTGATTTAGGACATGGATTTGTGCTCCTTGCCATCCTGTATTTATGTCTCTGTTGCTGCTGATCTACAAAGCAGGGCCCGTTCCTGCTGGAATTGCAATTCCTGAAACTTTCCCAGAGTTCTGAGCTCTGGGAGAGGAGAGGGATGAGATGAGCTTTGAGGTCCCTTCCAGCACAAACCAGTCTGGGATTCTCTCCTCTGGAGACCGAATAAACGAGGGCTGGCTCTGAAACCCCGGCTGGCTCTGGAACCCAGGCTGGCTCTGGAACCCAGGCTGGCTCTGAAACCCCGGCTGGCTCTGAAACCCCGGCTGGCTCTGGAACCCCGGCTGGCTCTGGAACCCAGGCTGGCTGAGCTGCTGGGGGGTTTGCAGCCCTGACCAGGCAGCACAGCCCCTCCCCTTGCGCTGGGAGCTCATCCCCATCTCCCAGGATGCCAAACCCTCTCCCTGTCCATCCAGAGGCAAGGCCCTGTAAAAGGCAATTCAATTTCACAGGCCATAAACTTAGACATCCACTTCTTGCATTTCTCCCCTTTTTGTTTACGATTTCAGAAAAACCTCTAAGCCTACAATCTATATATATTTTTTTTCTTTTTTTTTTTTTGCCTCTGAACACCCATAGTGCAAAGCTGGGTTCCAACCACTTGTTCACTGAGGAAAACTTCAGCAAAAACTGGTTGAGTTTGCAGAGTGGCTTTGTGGAGGTGGCAGGCAGGGAGTCTGGGCTTTATTCCCACCAGAGGCAGCTCATGGATACAGGCAGGGGGAGCAGCCTTGGGAATCTTCTTCCCACCAACTCTTCAGCACTGCTCAGCGACTCCCTGAGCCATCCAGCAGCAATAACTCCGGGTTTGTCCATGGGAAGTGGTGGGTTTGAACAAATCCAGAATTTTCCTCCTTTCTGCAGCCAGGGCTGTCGTTTTCCCTTCGAGCTGCTCCTGTTTGCTCTTTGTGCATAAATGAGCCCCAGATTAAGCACAGGCAAATACTGTGACATTTCAGAAAGGTGGAAATTGAATAACTCATTTTGCCATCTGGACAGAACTCCTGGCTCTAACAAGTCCGTGTGCCTTGCTTGTATCATTACTCTTCACCTCTGCCCATAAACCTCCACCTAGAAAATAATGTAATTTAATTAGGCTGTGGAATTAGGCTGCGCCGTCACACTCGGTTAAACCGAGGCAGTTGGGAAATTCCATTGTCATTGGGGCTGGAAATAACAAACGTTCCATTTCCAGCCCCGTCCTGGTGCTCTGGAGAGGGACTGCAGGCCCCTGGGGGTGGCACCTTGGGGACAGCAGTGGGTCCAAGGAGGGGACACAGACCGCACAGCCAGGGCAGGATTCCTGATGGAATTCCAGTGGGAACCCAGAACGAGGAGGCAGGAGCAGGAGGAGAGAGATCACAGCAGTGCTGGCATGTCCCTCCCGTGTCCCTCCTGTGTCCCTTCTGTGTCCCTCCCGTGTCCCTCCTGTGTTCCTCCCGTGTCCCTTCTGTGTCCCTCCTGTCCTGGGGAGGATCCACCACGGTCCCTGAGGGCAGAGAGGGGACAGCCCCCTGCAGCTCAGTGATTCCGGGGGTCTGAGACACTTCTGACCCACAAACACGACGGTTCTGGGTGTGCAGAGCTTGCAGGGCACCCCTGCAGCTTCCCCCACACTGTGCTCTCTGCTCCCACCCTCACCCAGAACCTCCAGCTTTTCCTTCAGAGCCCTCCAGCTCTCCCAGCTCGCCCAGGACCTGCAGGGCCACCAAAAACTGCAGCAGGACCACAGCTGGGCCATCCTTCCCTCCAGTGTTCCCAAACCAGGAAAAAAGACAAAGCAAAATCCTAAGGACACCTGAATCTTCTGAAAAAAAAAAACCAAAAACCCAGAACACAAATAAAGTCGTCTTGGTTTGAAGTTCACAAACATTTTGGAAGGCAAATGGATGGGAAGAGTTTAGCCTGCAAACACTTATTTGTCACGCAGCCTGACTGCTGCTTTTCAACATGCTTTGATCCTCTGCAGTTTTTTTGGCCCAGGCATTAGATAATGCTTTAGAAGCCATTAGAAAAAATGGTGACAATTGAAAGGCTTTGAAAAATGACAGTTTGATAGTCTAATAATAGCCCCTACACTGATCTGGAGAAGGTTTTCTGTTCTGTTTTTTGTGATATTCATTATGTACAGTGCATTTCAAAACGTCCTTTCCTCCCCAGTAAATAATTTAACCCCTTCACGACCTGCAGCCCTGGAAATGGGGAACACAGAGCTGGAGATGGTGCAGATGCACAGAGGTGTGTGCTCCATACAGAGCTGCCAAAAGGGGCTGTGATGCTGAGAGGAGCAAATGGAGAAGATGACAATGTCTGTGTTCCTGGAGCAGGCTGACCATGCAGGGTGAGGGCCCCGTTCCTGCAGGCTCTCCAGGAAGGTTTCCCAGAGACAGAAAACACATCCAGGAGGGCGAGGTGGCTGGGAGCTTGCGTTTCATTGCAAGAGCTTGTTTTTGCAAGATGTTATTTGGCAGCGATAAATGAGCAACTTTCAAGCCTCAGAAGTGATTAATTTCTCACTGGAGCTGTCTCTGAGCCTGTCACAGCCTGACAATCCTGACATAAGTGTCATTTATAATGTCACAAGTCTATTCCCCATAAATGTCATTACACAATTACTCCGAGGATGAGGAGAGCTTCATCGGGGGAAGAGCGTCTGGTATTAAGTCAATTACAGATCTTAATGTTATTGTTGGGTTGTCCCCCCTCATACAATTACTTGGTGTCTCACTCGTTCATTTTGTGCAAATTAGCAATTATTTATGGCAGTGATAGCACCAGGTAGGGCTCTGGCACAGCCCCATGCGGGCTCCAGGGCTGATCTCACGTGAGGATCAGGAGCTCTGGTGCTGAGCCCGCTCTGCCCTGAGCCCGGCTCCTCTCTGGCCCTCTCTGGAAGGCCCCACCATCTGGGGGAGCTGATAAATCCTGCGTGTGCTCTGATAAAGATGCTCCTTTTACTTGGGGGGCTCTTTGTGCTCTGAACAAAAGCGGCTCTTGTCAGAAGGACAGAGGAGTTCAGCAAATTCCCCCGTGCTGCACCTCAGTTATGCCTTAAAATTGGCATAAATGGAGGCCTGGTTTAGTTCTAACAGACCTTCATCCTCCTTGGCCCAGGCACAAACAGTTCCTGGGCTGGGCTCAGTGCACGTTTGGAGGAGATCTGGATTGGCTCTGCACCCGAGGTGTGTAAGGGGCTGCAGGACAGGAGCAGGCTCTGCCCGGGCCAGGTTCCCTCTCTCCCGGACACCTGTGGCACCTGAGCCCTGCTTTGGTGCAGATCCCTCCCCAGCTGCACTGCTGAGCTGCAGTGGAGCTGCTCTGGGGATGGGGCAGAGCTGGCTCTGAGGGCTCTGCGCCTCTCTGTGCTGCCTTGGCAGAGAGGAGCTCTGTGGCACCACAGTCTGACTCACAGACGTGGAAACGTGGAAAAGGGCCAGGAATTTCCATGAAAATCCTCCAGATTTGCACCAAGACAACCGAGAGGAGGATCAGGCCTTTCAAATTGCTCCCTTTGCCTGTTTGCTATTCTGGAAGCTATTGTTCTCAAAGGGACATCTTTAAAGCAAAAGCTGGTAGAATAATTTATTTGCGAATAATTTATTCAGTGATTGATGGGAAAAGCTGCTGAATAAATAATTCACTGAATGCTAATGGAACATCAGAGATGGTCGAATAATGAAAATGTTTATTTGCAAATAATTTATTCAAAGAAAAATGCTGAAATGTATCAGCTCAATTATTCTTGGTGAATACTCCAGTCACTGAGGCACGACTGTGACATGTCGTACAGAGATGCCTTTCCCAGCACAGGGAGGGCTCAGGTACACAGCCCTGCCTGCTCTGATCTCCTGCCCTCCAGCCGTGAGGAGAGGGGCCTGAGGAAGGTCTGGAATGAACTCAGACCAAGGCTGGGCCCTGACTCTGCACCTGACAGGAGTTTGGCACACCTAGACTCTTCCAGCCCTCACTTACTGCTGATAACAGCAGCTCCAATCTGCAATCCTCTCTGGGACTGAGCCTTGCATGGTTCATAAAAGCAGGGACTGGGAGGGAGGCCCAGGCCTCACCCACAGAGTGACATTTTAGACACGAGCTCTGAAAACTTCAGTTCTAAAACTGCAGTGGCCTCAGCAAAAGGAGATAAATGCAGCAGCACTTTTGTCCCTGATGTCCCTGGTGGGGCAGAGCTGAAAGGCCCAGGTTTGAGGCCCAGGCAGGGACCCCACTCGGGGCAGGTCCTGCAGGCCCTCAGCTGCTCCATTTGCCACAGGAGACCTTTCCTGCTTCCCTGCAGCTGTACCGCGGGGCGCAGGTGCTCCTGGAAAATTGAAGTGATTTTGTGATGATACTGGAGCTAATACCAGAAAAATCTAAATTACATTTTAAAAGGAATCTACCCTTTTATCTTTTAACCTTAGGCCTCTCCCTCTCATGCAGAAAAATCAATCTTGACTAATCTACTGACCAAGTAAAAGTGAAAAGGGGAACCCATATAATCATGTACTTTATCTTCTTTAAATATTTTTTCTACAGAAGGGGAACTCATATAAACACCTACTTTATCTTCTTTAAGATATGTTTTACAGAGAAGCTCAGCAAAACATCCAAAGCTTCCTCATGGCTCTTAGAAAACCCCATTGTGCTGGAAGAATCCATCACTGCTGCTGAGGACTTTGGGGAGGAGCAGGGAAGGGATCCCTCTCAGCTGTTTAGGGGAACTCCGCCTCCCAGCTCTGCCTTCCCTGCTCTTCCCTGGCAGAGGAAATTCCCAAAATCAGCTGTGGAGTGGCAGGTGGGGTCAGTGGAACCAGGGACACCTGAGCTGCTGGGGTTTGGAGCCAGCTGCAGGAAAAGCTGCTCCCATCACTTTATTTCTTTGTTATTTATCTGTTTCAAAAGGCTGGCACTCATGGCAGGAAAAACTCCTTCAGCAGAATCCCTGTGAGCATCCAGCTGGGTTGTGGAGAGAGGCACTGAGGGGCAGCAGTGCAAAGGGAGCTCTGCCCACACTCCTGTCTCTCAGAAATCCCCTTTTCCTCAGCTCCTGTTTCTGTCCCGCAGGAGCTTTGCTCTGGGCAGGGTTTGTAACCAGGGCAAACACGACCCCTGGCAGTGGAACTCTGCTCTCCTGGATGGAGAGGAGAGCTCTGTGACAATAAAAGGCTTTGCCTTTTATTTCTAAAAGTTTTCCAAACTTCTGATCAGATGTAGATCAGGCCTCAGGCCAGATTTAGAGCTGTTGCATCTCTTGTCAAAAATGTTCAGCTCATGCCTGGCTGAAAGCCAAACCCTCACTCTCCATGAGCAGTGCTGCAGTGCCAGGCACAGCTCAGGTCACCTGGCCCATCCCTCACTGCTTTATCATCTTGTTTTCCCCATTTCCTGCCGTGATCTATGGGAGGAGGCGACGTTTCCAAGAGCAGGAGCAGTAAATCATGAGCGCTGTGCGTGTGCATGATCCGGGTGTGTGGCTGGAATGCCAACGAGGGGCGCTGCCAACGGGGAGCTGCCGAGAGACCAGGAGTTCTCTGGGATGAGGGCAGCAGGAATGGCACCGTTTCCCTTGGTGATGGGGCCCACCTGCTCCTCTGAGGAGCTGAACTCCCTCTGCACGGGGGCAGTGGAGCAGGCAGAGCTCAGAGACCCCAGATCTCTGATCTGGTCATTCCCTGCACAGGGAGCAGCTGCAGAGCTCTCCGCGGGGATGAGCCCAGCTCGGGATGTGAGAGGCAGAGCTTGGCAGGGCAGGAGTCATAAACCCCTGGGGGTGATGTGTGGGGTGAGGATCTGCTCACACTGATGAAATCATCAGTGAAAGCATCAGTGACACCACCAGTGAAACCTCAGTGACACCAGCAGTGAAACCCCAGTGACACCACAAGTGACACCCCAGTGAAACCATCAGTGAAAGCACCAGTGAAAACCCAGTGACACCACCAGTGACACTATCAGTGACACCAGCAGTGAAACCCCAGTGAAACCATCAGTGAAACCCCAGTGACACCAGCAGTGACACTATCAGTGACACCAGCAGTAAAACCCCAGTGACACCAGCAGTGAAACCCCAGTGACACCAGCAGTGAAACCCCAGTGACACCACAAGTGACACCCCAGTGACAGCAGCAGTGAAGCCACCAGAGCCTGCAGCTCCCCAGCACGGGGCTGGAGGGGCTGGGAGCTCCCCGTGCCTCCGCAGGGCTCTGGTCCTGGGCTCTGGGGGCTCCAGCTCTGCCAGGGGCACGGAGGGAGCTGGGCTGTGCCTGGGCCCCACGCTGCCCCCAGAACCTGCACCGACTGCATTCTGGGCCACATTTCCTCCTCTTGGCGCTGCCCCACCTGGATCTAAAAATAACGGAGCTGTGCCAAGGAGCTGCTGTTACGTCTCCTTTGTGATTGCACCCAGCCACAGCAGAACCAGCTCGGGGCTGCTTTATTCCCCACATTTCTGGCTGTATTAGCACTGTCAGAATCCCTGATGTATCACCTTGCAGGGAGTCTAAAAGCTTGTCAGTGCCTTACTTTGCATTTTTGTTCTGGGTTCAAAGCTGAAGGCACAGCTGAACTGGAATCTTTTCTCTGGGTTGCTGAAAGAATTGTAAGAGAAATCTCATTTTTAAAAAGTATGAAAGGACCATAAAAATAAGCCTTTCACTAAGCTGATCAACTCAGGCTCTGTATAGCAAAAAGGATTCAGAATGAGTAGCTGATAATACAGGCTTTGGTTTGTGGGAAATGAATTAGAGATGGTATTTGAAAGGACTATTTCACTTAGGTGTTTTGGTGGCATAAACCCAGCTACTACAGTTAGAGTGCAGCAAGCTTAAATATTATTTAAAAGTTAATTCATATTTTTAGCATATAATTTCTAATTAACTTGCTGTAGTTATCTTGTTAAATGTCAATTAAATCTGGGAGCATTTCTCACAGGTTTCCTGTATTCATAAAATGCAATTATACAGCCATTGCTCGTGTAGCCCTTATTATTGGTATAATCTACAGCTAAATATATCTCTTACATACTAATTATACATCACTAAGTGCTATATTGATAATCAGTAATTGATTTAGCACAAGCAATTGTTGTGTAACCTCTTGAAATGTCAACCTGAAGTATTTGGAACGAAAAGTTCTGGCCACAGCTCGTGGCTGGGCCGAGCTCTGCTGGCAGCTGGGCTGGGGACAGGAGAGTCCCTGGGGCTGGGGACAGGAGCTGGCAGGGATGGGGACAGGAGAGTCCCTGGGGCTGGGGACAGGAGCTCCAGGGCTGGGGACAGGAGCTCCAGGGCTGGGCTGCCTGTGGAGCCTCTGTGGGGTTTTCTGCTCACATCCTGCCCAGCACCAGCCCAGCCCCATGCCTGACCTCCCTCTGCTCAGGCAGCATTAATTACAGCTCTGCAATTAGCAGGAAATACCTGAAACCCCAATTAACTATGATCTGTAACTGTGATGGTCCAGATGAAAAAGGGAGCAAAAAAAAAAAAAAAAACAGAAAAAGAAAAGAAAAAAATCACACACACAAAAAAACCACTAAAGAGAAGCTGAGACCTTAATTAGATTTGCACATTTGCTGCCCAGCAGTACCTTGTAGCAAACATTGTTCCCAGTGTGTCCCAGTGCCCAGGCTGAGGCAGCTCCTCCCTCCCCTCGCTGTCTGGATGATATTTCCTGCTCCATCAGTGGTTTGGAGTTTGGGCCCTGGCCCTTGCCAGCTGGGGCTGTGTGTGAGTTGATGCTGACGTTATCCAAGCGATGATCTCCCCTTCCCCTGTCACTTTGCATCGCCCTCTGGGGCAGCACGGACCAGCAGCAGCCTCTGCCTCTCCCCATTTGTGCTCCCCTTGCTGGAAGTGGTATTTAAATTAAACCACGCGTTGTGCTCCTTCTCCTCCGCTCCCGCGTTTCCTAAGGCAACCAATTTTATAGATCTGGGAAATGGAATCGATGTGAAGGTGGATTGTCCTTATGAGATCCTCTTAACAGCCCAGGAGAGCAGCACCAGGATTAAGGGAAGGGAAAATTACTGAGGGCAGGGCTCTTTGGAGGACTGCTTGTGTGCACGTGGTGGACAAATATTGAAATGTGGAAAACAGGATCCAGGGGTTTGTGGGGCTTTAATTGAAACCGTTTGTAATCTTCATTCTCTTCAATGACACTTTTTATCTTCCCTGGGATAGCATGGTGGGCTCTGCTGCACACTGAGTTCATAAAATATACAAAAATTCAGTGTTCTTTGGAGAAAATTCATTTTGAGTGATGGGGAGGGGATGGCAATTCAAATAATAACTCTGAGTGATGTAAAAATGAACCCATTCTTCAGAATGGTAAAGCTCTGCAGAGCTCTGTGGCCACCAGCAGCTCATTTCCATTTTGCATGAAAACAAATTCTCCAGCACTCAATGAAAGGCTTGCTTATTTCTGAGTAACTTTTTTTATTGATTCATTGAGGACAAAGTTTTCTGGCTCACTCAGAGCATTCCCTGCGACCGGGGGAATGTGTTTGCTCACAATTATCCCTTGGTGCTGCTGGTTTCATAACCAGAGTTCATTAGAAATAAAAACTTCACTGAATGAGGTCGGTTGCCCTTTGGGGAGCAATCGAGAGAGGCAGAAATGTTCTTTCTGAGGAGCCACTTCTGCTTTTCTCGGGGCTGGAGGAGCTTCCCCCGCCCCGTCCCGCTCCAGGGGTGCTCCCCACTCTCGGCTGCTCCCATTTTTCCAGGGCTCCCAGCCCCTGCTTTAGGTGCAGTTCAAGGCCACAGCTCCTTTGGACAGGGGAGGGGAAAGGAAGAAAATGGAAATATTTCTTTGCAGGCTGAAGATATATTGCTGTAATATTTCTGCTGCTCTGGTCTCTATTCCCTGCTGGCAGTCCCAGCTCTCCGGTAGCTCTGGGCTGTCTGTCAGAGCCTCTCTCCCTCACACAGGAATATTTGTTAACTCCAACGATTTGAGGCAAACAGGGAGGTGCAGTGCTGGAGAAGGGTTTTTCAGATAACTGCCTGAGGCACCAGACGTTTTGGAATCAAAATCTGGAAAGCAGAGTCATTATTTCTGTTGTTTTAGTGCCTGCCTTTATTCTCTCTTATTGACAAATGTTCCTTTACCCATCTTGCTGTGGGTGGTTTTCTTCACATTTGCACTTTCAGAGCTGTTAAAAAAGGAAAGAAGAAAGAAAAGGATTTTATTTAACCATCTTGGCAGTGTGTCCTCCTTGGTGCTCCCTCACCCTTTGCTGTCTCTTTTTTGACTTCTGATCTGTGGACAGAGACTCTGGAGTCTGCAGCTTTCCCTTGGGATGGGAGTGGGACGTGTCTGGACAAACGGGGGTAGAAGGGGAATTTCTCTTCAGCTCCCTCTGGCAAAGTGCCAAACAAACCCCGGTGTTCACGTTGCTGCCACCTCGAGCTGTTCGGAGCTCCCTGAGGAACGCTCCAGCCTTGGAAGAGGCTCCAGGGCAGGGCTGCACTCAACCCCTGCAAGTGTCCAAAAATGAGGGGAGACGTGAGACCTCATGATGTGGGGAGGCAGGGTCAGAGGTTGCACTCAATGATCTTGGAGTTCTTTTCCAGCCATAATGATTCCACGATTCATCCCTGTGGGGCTGTGATTTCAGTGACGTGCCCGGGCTCGGGTCAGGAGCCTCGAGGATGTTACAGCAAAGCACGCAGCTTGTGCTGCTCACAGGTCCGGCTTTAGGGTGTGGAAAACACAGAGAAAGTGAATAAAAAACAGGGAGAAAAATAAAGAGGAGATGACAGAGCTGGGACGGCACAAGTCGTTTGTCCCAGTGACCTGGGGGGCCTCAGGTGCCTGGAAGGAATTCATGGTTATTCACGGGCGTAATGGGAGCAGAAATAAAAAGTAAAGGGCTGCGATGTGAGGCTCAGAGGAGCAGGAAATGTTTCCTCCAGCAGCAGCGATAACCTGCTCCTCCCCTGGCAGCAGCTCGGGCTGAGATCCCTCTGTGAGCCCCACAGATCAGCAGGACAGTCAGTGTGAGCTCAGGGATTGTGAGACAGAGAACACAACCCCAGAGATCACCAGGATGGTGTGAGCTCAGGGATTGTGTGACGGAGAACACAACCCCAGAGATCACCAGGATGGTTGGTGTGAGCCCAGGGATTGTGTGACACAGCCCCACAGATCAGCAGGACAGGCAGTGTGAGCTGAGGGCTGTGTGACAGAGAACAGAGCCCCACAGATCAGCAGGACAGTCAGTGTGAGCCCAGGGATTGTGAGACAGAGAACACAACCCCACAGATCAGCAGGATGGTCGGTGTGAGCTCAGGGATTGTGTGACACAGCCCCACAGATCAGCAGGACAATCTGAGCTCACGGATTGTGCAGGGATTGTGAGAGCCCCACAGATCAGCAGGACAGTCAGTGTGAGCTCAGGGATTGTGTGACAGAGAGCACTCCTGGGACCGGCTCTCCTGCCTGAAGAGCCTCTGAGCGAGTCCTGAGGAAGGAGAGGTTTTCTGGGAGAGGGAACATTTTTCATCAGCTCTGCGCGAGAAGCACGGCCGAGTTTTTGGTTAGACAGCCCTCTTAAGGCATCTCGCACTGCTGCAGCTGCTCCGGCCCTGCCGTGCAGCACAGAAATCCCATCCTGCAGAGAGCAGCTCTGGGCTGGGCTGAGTACACTGACTGTCAACCCCCCCTCACAGCTTTATAACAATATGAAAATGTAATCTGATAACAGGAACACTTCCAGGCCCTCAAGTCATCCCTTTCACTCGATAACTTCCAGATCAATCTATGCACCAATATTATTAATTGCAGCATTTTATTTGCATTTTTAAACCCGTTTGATTAACCTGCCTTTTGCACTGCAGAGCTCAGCGTCTAGACTGACAGATCCGCACAGGAAAATTAAGGATATAAACTTGTTTACCGAGATTAGATGGAATCTCTGCAGCTCTCTCTGCAGCCTCCCCAGATGAGCGGAGCCCTACACAGACAGGGAAGATCTTTATCGGATTTCTCAGGCAGCAGAGCTCTGGCAGCCCTGACTCTGAACTGCCCTGGCATTCCCCCTTCCCTGACAGTGCCCAAAAATATCCACGGGTGTGCTGGGAGAGCTCTGCCTCGGGATGGGATGGGGTTTGGGATGGGGATGGGGCTGGGGA
>VXBU01001734.1:0-22871 GCA_013400315.1 Bombycilla garrulus
TGTGGACACGTGGCAAACATTACCAATGAAGTGCTGCTTAACTACTTAATAAATCTTTTCCTTCTGTTTGCTCTAAAAGATTTTATTTAGACTAGTTTAAAGCAAGTGATTATGTTTTCTTTGAGGTTTTTCTGATAGTATTTGGTTGGAGATTTTTTGATGAAAATGGATGCTTTTAAAGGAAGGCTTCAGCATTAAAGCAGTTTTCTTTAGGGAATACCAAGTTTAAGCAGTTAAAGGGATTTCTCTAAGGGCTACCAGGACAATTCAACGTGTGACATGCTGTGGCTTGGCTGTTAACACTGCTACACATATTGTTGGACTTTCTGAAGAGCCAAGTGTGGTTACTCAGCCTGTTCCCAGCAGGTGTTTGCAAATCAGACACAGACAAACAAACTCATGGCCTGTGCCAGCAAGAACTGTGTTGCATCTGGGACTCCTCAGCTGACTTTTCATTATTTGTGTTTACACAAAATTGCTGCCTTTTAGATTTGTGTTCTTACCAGGCCAAAACTGAGCACAGCTTAATGAGCATTTGCTCCATTTTGGTTTGTTTGTTTTCCTAGTGAATTCCTAAATTATGCTACATTAGATGATGGCATATCAGTCTGCAGCTGCCAGACACAGCACCAGGAAGGGACAGTGTAGGGATCAGTCGTGCATGGCACTGTTTGACTGGCTCAGGGCAGAGAGAGAGTCACTAACTACAGCTGTGCACAGCTGGAGTCAGCACCAGTTCCTTTCACTCCAGTCACAGCCATCTCTGCATTTACCATAGCTGAGGGTGTGAGAGAAGAGACTGTTTCGAAATTGTCACATTTCCTGTTCTGACTTCATGGTTGTTTGCCAACAGACCCTGTTCTGCCATGCTTATGCCATTCTAATGAAGTGCAGACCTCAGCATGACCCACCAACCTTTCTTCTGGCTCAGATTTCAAGCAGAAATGTATATTCCAATCATTATTCTAAAAGTAACTAACCAGCCTTTCCAAAAATTTCAAAGAACTGAACATACTGCTACAGTAACTTCAGCACATGTAAAGTCAGAGCCACAAATTTTCCAGAAATAAGAGTTTGAATGGTGGCTTGTACCAAGAAAACACCATTAAACAGTTCCATTTATCATAATATTCACAACACCCCAAGAGGAAGCAAACTAGAGGATGACAAATAAATATGTATTCAAGTGGAAACATTAATTAAAAAAGGTCACAAGAAGCCTTAGTAATAAATGAAGACAATTTATTACTTCAAGTGTTAATGGTAAAAAAAATTCAGCACAGCTGTTGCATTTAAAAAAGTGAAACTACAATTAAGTACTATGTTCTAGTTCAATAAACAGATGAACCCAATGTTCTTTAAAACAGTTAAGCATTATACAGTACATCTTATGAAGACCCGTAAATTAAAGAACTACTTCTTAAATTTAGAGATTAAAAAAATTCTGCATTCACAGCTTTAGCTTCTTTTTTCTCCCACGCCCATCAGGAGTGCCATCCATTTTGCGCTTCTGTGCCTGCAAGGTAAGAGTTGATAATAAGTTATTGTCATACTGAAAGGTTGTAAGCGAGCTATGTGTTTCAAAACAAAGCAGATGGAGAAGATTGATGCCCTGGCAGCTTTAAAATGTGATAAATTGCAAATAAAGCTTATGGTAAATATGCATATCTTTGCTGTTGTTTTTCATTCTACAAATCTGGAAGAGCATGATTTTACAGAGGTAAAAAGTGTATAATAGCAAGTAAGGGTGTTATAAAGCTTCCTATTATGAAAAGATACTTCTAAATACCCAAATAAATGTTCTGTGAACAGGTCTAAGAACCTCAATAATCCATCACTATTAACCTTACTGATTTCTGCACATCTGTCAACTAAATTGTGCTTCTAAGTTTTTGCTACAACAGCTCTAGCAACAACCTGAACAATTGGAGGTAAGAAAATGGCTAAAGGTGGTATTTTATTCACAAACCAGGCCTGCATATTAGCAATACTTTGAATTTAATCAGCAAAGACAGCTGTCAAGTGTACGTACTGCTTTCCCAAATCTAGTTCTAGAGGCCCATTTGTAAATAAATCCATGGATGATTTAGCAGATTATATAAATCAAAATGCCAAATACATCCCTGGGGTACTTACCAGGGTAAATCTATACAGTGTACCAACCTAGTGATCCAAAACATAACAAGTTTATCTGCTCCAAAGCATGTGAGCTACACTTAAAAAGCTTTCTTCCTTTATTTGACATCCTCAACTGCTCTAGCTGAACGCTGACATGAACTTTAGGCAGCTTTTAACATTGCTCCTTAAGTTGTTGGTTTCAAATAACTTTAGATATCACTTGTCCAAGACACTTGGAAAAATGCTGTTTTCAAGTGAGCTTTTTCACAGAAATGCCTTTTAAATCTTACCGAAGATGGTTTTGGTCCACGTTTCTTCTTTTCTGCCTTTTCCTTTTCTTCCAGTTCCATGTTTTCTCTTTCAATGAGAGTGATTAAAGTATTACACCTCCTTTGCAGCTCCTGCATTACACAACATATTCAATCAGTACCTTAGGCAGCCATTTAATGTAAAAATCCTCTTAGATTATTAAAAATGATGGTGAGTAGGTAAGTGTTTTGCTGGAAATTGTCAGATTAACAAAGAATGAAATGTTTTGTGATACTTACTTACTGGCTGGCTTCACAGGAATGGATTTGATTGCAGATGTTTCTTTTGTACAACACATTTGTATTTAACTCAAATTGGAAAAGGGTACCTTAGAATTTTTAACTTCTCCTCCCATTTGTCAAGGCTGCATTTGACACCCAAACAGTTGTTGGAAAGTTTTAAAAAGATAAAACCTTGTTCCCATGCACCTACCTTAGAATTTCAGCAGCAACTTAACTAATTTAATATTGTGATAGGCATTCATGAACAAAGAAGAGCAATATATATATATATATATATTTATATACCATTGCAGTTCTGGACTTGAGAAACCAGTCAAATCTGAATTGCGGTGAGTTTCGGATACATTGTCTTAATTCATCATAGACATTTTCTTTATCAAATCCTAGTTTGTGAAGCATACAGATTAGGAAGCGATCCTCCTCTTCAGTGTAATTCTTCCCTTTATTAGTACCATAGGATATTCTTAGTTGGTGGAAAGGGGCTTTATATCTCCCAATCTGAACAAAACAAATAAAACCACATAAAGCTAAGAAATAGGTCAGAATTAGCATGGAAGTCATTTGTATGAAAGCAATAAATCACATGAAGACAGAAAACTAGATCTTTAAGGATCTCCCATGCTAAGTCATCACCAAAAAAAAGGACTGTAGGTTCAAGACAGTGCATTTATCAAAGCTATCTAAACTGGCAAATTCTGTTTTAGACAAGAGACAGCTTTGTAATCTTTTGACAAATGGCAGACTTCCACTACATTTGGAAACAGGCAAGACTGGTCAGGATTCAAATGGCAACAATCCTTTTTAACATAAATACTCAGGAACTGGTAAAATCAGAGTAAGAGTAAAAAGGTACATGAGAGTTAGCACATGGTTTGGCTGCAGTGTGGTTTATTGAGTCTGACACTTCTTCCCTAGAAAAGAACTAACTCAGCAAACCTGAAGCTGGGAGAAAATTATGATAAAATTAACTTCATTAACAAGTAATCTCCTCACTACCAAATACTGCTTGAAACTACCAAATACTTCACTACCAAATACTGTGAAACACAGACAAAAACAAAAGCCTCCTCTGTTGGGTAAGTCTTTTTAAGTGCTCTAAACAGGTGCCTCTCTCTCATCTCTGTTTCTGTCTCCCACAATCTTTACCTGTTTCTATCTCTCTCCACCTGTCTTCCTCTGTTTCTCTCCATCTCTCTCCCCCATCTTTCTACCCTTTTCTCTCTCTTTCTCCACTTTTCTCTCCATCCCTCTCTCTCTCTTCTATTTTCAGTTACATGTGTCCAGAAGAACTGTGCTCTTCCCCAAAGCCTGTACTATGTGGAGTCTGTTACACAGCACTCTGAACTGCGTGTTGTAACACAGAAGACTGTTACAAACACCAGGGTAGGACTAGCTAAGGCTGTCATCACAGATGGAAAAGCCACAGGAAGAAATTGTTGAGTGTTATGCAAAGAGGCCAATGTCATGCTCAAGATGTCTTCATACATCAGCAGCCATACATACTGGCCAGACAGGGATCCTGCATCTCCCCTCACTGGCACCAGGAAAAGAAGCGGGAAACTGAGCAAACTCACCTTCGTATCAAGAGCCTTTTTTATGCTGATTCGTCTCTGAATTCTGGCTTCTCCTCTTTCAATCTGAGCCATGATCTTCTCTATGTCTTGGAGTTCATTGCATCTTTCCCAGAACACAGCTAAGAGAAGAACAACTGGTTAGCCTCTTATCATGCATTGTAGTAGTCAGAGGTTTAACCTTAAAAAAGGATATTAGCTATTCCTTCCTTTTACCAGAGCTTACTGCTGAGTAACAACAGACATGCATTTAGCTGGTAACCTTCCCTTCCAGCTACCATGTGCTGCAGTATTACAAATGCAATTTTGAAGAGGGTAGATATAGGAATGTTCAGTTTAAATGAGGTGCAGTACAGGCCAGAAAGATTTCTGTGTGTCAGTCTCCTCATAGGAAAAAAAGCTTCTTCAAATGGAAACTAATGTAACAGAATACATTTTTATCAAGAGACGCAAGAGGGCAACTGAGTGCCTGAAGACAAGCAAGTGCTTAAAAGACAATTTGGTATCTAAATAAGAAGATTTTTTAAAAACATTTTTTCACATTTTCAACCTGCTCTATACCTTTAGAAATGCAGTGCCAGGACTTTGTAGGTACACTACAATGGAAAAAAGTTCTGAGACATGAGAGGTAAGCAGCCAAGTGGTCTCAGGTTACAAAAACCAGTGGTCACTGTATGTTCAGTAATGATGTATTTACTGTGTTCTGCTCTCGAGGAGGAGTTAAAGATTAACTTCTGGTTAGTGAATACATGGAAAAGAGAAATCTCTCCAGCTAAGCAGTATTTCTCAGCATTTCCTTTTGCAAAAATTAACAAGAACCGAAGACAGCGCTACCCAGTTAGATTCAGGATATAGTGAAGTGGCTCAGCAGGAGTCTACATGTGCATTTTAGTACAGCCTTAATTATGCAGGCACTGATGATGGTAAAAGCCAGATCAGCAGATCCAAAAATCCACCAGTATAATTCTAGCCCGAAAATCTTAAATAGCAGTGTAAGAAATTCTCAGCAGTAAGATGTTACCATGTTCTCAGGCAGCTCAAAGGAGGCAAGGAGAGAAAGATACTCTCAGAGCTGAGTAGAGAATTAAGTTACCTGAATATTCAATGACTTCCTCTGGAGTTTTTCCTTCGACTTCTCGTGCTATATTTTCAATGTCATCACGTCCCCACTTCTCATTGGCTTTGATGAACTGATTGAAATCTCTCTTATTCCAGTTAGTGAAGCCCTGTAGAGAAATCAAAAGAAAACATTGCACAGAGGTTCAGGGTTTGTCCATGTCCAAATCTGATTCAACAGGTTGCTTTAAATTGCCTGTAACACTTCCATCATTTCACAGTGTTAAACCTTTTCTTTCTCTGCAGTTTAATTTAGTAGAAGAACTGTTTTTATACTGCAGTCCCTGTAGTCTCTCCATTTAAATACTGCCTAATGACTAGCACTAGTTCTTTAGTTATCTAGCAATTT
This sequence comes from Bombycilla garrulus, assembly GCA_013400315.1. Lineage (NCBI taxonomy): Eukaryota > Metazoa > Chordata > Aves > Passeriformes > Bombycillidae > Bombycilla > Bombycilla garrulus. The sequence continues at coordinate 5,706 of VXBU01001734.1, forward strand.
CCGATAAATTTTCAGCTCATAAATTAATCCCTCCTCCTAATAGTCTCTGCATGGGATTACTTTCGAAGAAAAAAAAAATTACTCAGGTGAAGCAAGCAGTGTCTTGTCAAAAAGGCCCCCCAAGTTCCTCACAGACATCCTCAGCCATTGCACCTGGTCGCTCTCCCTCAGAAAGACTAAAGCTATCTTGCGATGGTACTTGTGCCAAAATAAGTTCATTTCATATCACCAGTAACTTTTACAAGTAGTGGGAAGTAGCAAGTTCTGCCAGCCATGTTGTGATTTAGCCACAGCTTACTGGACTGTACTGATTCCTGACCTCTGTGACTCTGGTGTCTCCACAGTGAGCTGCTCCAGCTCATTACTACGCAAGCAAGAAATCCTGTCCTGTAATTCCGATCCCCTGCCAAAATACAACGTGTAAATACAGTATCCATATAAGGCATATCAGGCATTCACCTGTTGTAAATTAAATATACATATTTCCTAACTATATACCTATTCAGCTCCCACACTCTTTTAGAGAGGGCACTATCCTCTACCAGATGTAGTTTGGAAAACTGACTGTTCAGACTCCAAGATTCACTTCCATATGGGTGTGAAACTGAGGCAGAAGATGTGCATTAAATAATGAGCAATGCAGCACACCCAGCTCTGCAGCTGTTCTGCAAGGTCCCATGGAAAAACATCAGTCTATAATCCAGACCAGGATTCAGGAGAATCCAAGTGCACTAACTTGATGCACGTTCCTCAACGATATGACATAGGCCTATGACAAATATAATGCTAGAAACCCTTTTCAGTCAGAACCTAAATTTGCAGATGTGTTAACTATGGCCAATCAGTGTACAAGAAATGGTCCCATAACACTATGAAACACAAAACAAGCTTCAGCTGATTCCAGTCTCACTGAAGACCCAACAATACCTGCGTTAGAAGTTTCTCTTTTTCTTCTAGTTCTTCATCATTAAGAGGTTCAGCCTCATCAATCTTAAGCTGCTCTTCCTTTTGTGCTTGGGCTGCATTTGGGAGATCAGGATTACGAGGTACCTGAAAGGTTTTGCACTTTGTAAAACTTAAATAATTTTTCACAGGTAATTACTACCTGTGACCTTTCTGTTAATATAACCAAATAATTCCTTTAGCTGCACATGATTTTATTCCACATAAATTATTGTGAAAGGCTGAAAAAGTACATATTCTCCTACTGTTGCACTAAACTGTTCCATTGTGGGAATTTAGGGAATCACACAGAAGGGACTGGACATTAAAGATCACATTTTTCCAACCCCCTGCCATGGGATGGGACACCTTCCACTTAGACATGGCTGCTCTAAGCCTTGTCCAACCTGACCTTGAACATTTCCAGGGATGGGACAGCCACAGCTTCTCTGGGCAAACAGTGCCAGTGCCTCACCACCCTCCCAGTGAAGAATTCCTTCCCAATACCCAACCTAAACCTGCCCTCTGTCAGTTTAAAGCAATTCCCTTGTAAAAAGTCCCTCTCCAGCTTTTCTGTAAGCCCCCTGTAGGCACTGAAAGGCTGCAATCAGGTTGCCCCAGAGCCTTTTCTTCTCCACACTGAACAGCCCCAACTCTGAGCTTCTCCTCTTATGAGGTGCTCCATCTCTGTGGTCAAGAAAATTCTTCAGTTACCTTGTAACCAATTGTCTTCCTGTAGTAGAGTATCTCTTTTTCCAATAGTTCAAACAGACGAGGAGGAAAGAACTGGAAGTCCTGTACATTTGGCTGTTTTGGAGGCCGTGGAGCCTGAAACACAAAATTTGCATTTGGCTCCCTTTCACATCCAGAATCTGCTTCCTTGTAAGAACCGATTTAAGTTTATGAGCAAATAAAAAGCTTTTTTGTTACAAAAATGTACTGTCTTAACTTGGGAAAAAAGAAGTCACACCATGCAAGAGACACCAACCACCACAAAGAAGTCTAAAAGTATCAGTGAGAAAAGGGGAATAGAGGTCTTCTGGGAGGAGAAGGAGGTGGCTGGGAAAAAAAGCCACACATGTTTAAAGCATCAGTCTTCCACAAGAAAATTTACAGCTGCTTAAATAAGAACCAGAAAATTAATCTTACCCTCCTAATATCTTAGAAGTTTCATACTGTTATTGCTTTTTTTCTCAGAGAAGTTTGTCTCAAGTCCTTTGGAAATTTTCTCTACACTTAAATAGTCTCTCCACTTTATAAAAGTGAACAGAGCAATTTTTATGACTAAAGACCTATTTGCTGCTTACAGCTTTAGCCATTTACCATGCAAATTTAAATAATTTACTTCTTTTAATTAGTCAACTCACCTTGGGTGCTTTTGGTTCACTGACTCGAAGAGCCTCTCTGAAGTAAGCATCCACAGCATAATTGGCTTTTCTTTCTCTTTTAGGTGGTTCAATCCACTCTGTAAATGCCAACTATAAAAAACAAAACCCACCACCCCCAAAACAAAAAATTAAGTCTTGCAAGATCATCAGACCAGGTACAGGTTTTATATAAAATTAGATCTACATCTACTTTATTTTAAGTGTTATAAGTGTTTTTATTTAAACTATTATCATAGAGGACACTGTATTTTACCCAATACCTCTTAAATAACTACGATTAAAACATGCAATTTAGTGCATTCCTCCAAAAGAAACTTAAAGCATTACCTTCTGCTTTTCTCTGTAGTCTTCCCCTTCAAAATTATACACGCTAGATTCAGTATCCATAGTAAAATTCCTAAGGGAGCTTTCACCCATCTTTGAAAGTTTTTCGTTCATTTCCGCAGTCTTGGACGGGGGATACAGAAAAGAACAGTAGCCATTTGGATGGTACTTCATTATTTAACATCTCATTCCCAGATAGAACAGGAGCCATTTTGGAAGGCACGTCATTATTAAACACCTCATTCCCAGAAAGGAGCCACTCTGAAAGGTACTTCATTTTAAAACATCCCATTGCCAGAAAGAAGAGGAGCCATTCTAGAAGGTACTTGACTATAAAACATCTTATTGACAATATCAGAAAAAACAAACATGATTGAGCAACATGAAAACCCTCCACAGCAAAACCCGTTTTCTCTCCAGCTTGGAACCAAGTTATCATCCAGACTCACTATCTTGCCATCACATTTAAATCTACACATGAGCTTCCCCTTTTCAAAACTTCTCACCTTCTTTGCCCCTCTTTCCAAAATGTGATCAATATCTTCATCTGTAATTTCACTGTCCTTTGAGGCAAACACGTGTGTTGCTCCATGCCTGATCATTTGCAGCATTTCATCCTTTCCAAGTTTATTCAGGTTTTGATCCACCAATCTTCCTAAAGATAAAAACGCTTGAGGATAGAAACTCACTAAAGAGTTAATGTTATGGAAGGAGCAATACAGGATTTTCTCCCCATTATATTTCCACATACAAGCTATATATTACTAATTCCAAGCAAGTCAATCAAGGTTACCTTCACTTCCCCAGTTTAAAGGCGAAGCTGAGTGTTTTAAAAAACCAAATCTGACTATATCCACTTCTTTGCATGTATCACTAGGGAGGTAAGCAAGATGCTAGTGAGGAAATGCCTACTCCTACAGTAAAATAAATTTTCAAGTGGATGAGGCCTTTGCACCCTCTCTTTGGAGTTCAGCTGAGGAAAAAGCAACATTCCAATTGGTTCTTACTGGCTGATTTACATGGTTTACAATGGGAGAAGAAGGGAATTGCATCCTAGATACCAAGTGCCTTCATATACTTGCCTTGCTGGATGACTATGGAATCCAGGCGCAGTTTCATTTCCGCACGCTCCACTATCCTTTCCTCCACAGTATTGTCTGTAATAAACCTGAACACCCGCACAGTCTTGGTCTGGCCAATTCTGTGTGCTCGATCCTGCCCAAAACAGTAACAAAAACAAAAAAGCATTTACAATAAAGCAATAACAATAACAATTAAAAAAAACCAAACAAAAAAAAAAAAAAAAAACAAAAACACCAAACCCAAACAAACAAAAGAAAACCCAAAAAAAAACCCACACAGAAAACCTCACACAAAAAAAAAGCACTTGCTTCCCAGCACGACTACATAATTAGGCTTGAGATTTTCATTATTTTCAGCACACCAATTTACAAAACAGAACAGCACAGGTTACTTAAATGTTTACAGCTATCCATGGCTACCCACGATATTACATTTTATCTACACTGCAAGTTTTGGGTTTTTTTTTTCAATAGCATCAACAATGAGTCTGTCTCTATGTGTCACAGCTAAAAAATAACAGGTTTGGGGGTTTTTCATGATATTACACAGATGAGAAGACTTGGATGCTTCTGACTTTAGGCAACCTTCTGTAAAATCAAAGCATGAAGAAATCATCTCTGTGCTGACCAAAAGCTGCCTTTCTCAAAATCCTTCAGTAGTGCCATGAACAGTTCAAGAAAAATACAACACCCTGCCTCTCCCAACTAGCAAAACACAAACCACTGTGAGAATCAGTATTCTCAACATACACCTGTAGTGGAAGCTGGTACCATCTCACTCAAGCTTCGAGACACCAGTTCCATCATTCTTTTGAAGTAATTTTTGTTAGAGTATTTGAGACCCTAAAGGTTAAGGGAAATAATTAGATTTCCATTACTTGTCCCTGAAAGGCCTCATTTGTCATTAAAAAAAAAAAAAAAANAAAAAAAAAAAAAAAGAAAAAAAATTACTGGCAGTTTTTAAATAGCTTTGCTTTCTTAAGAGGTCACTAATGTCCTTGATATGTATCCAGGATGGAGATACATGCAAATCTACTTTAAAAAATCCCTAAAGATAGTTGCTAAAATGAGATCCTTCCATTACCATCAGCATAAATGCAGATTTTGAAAAGCTGAATTAAACTTTTCTTTATCTCATTTTCAAGATCTCAGGAAAAACAGTGCAAACACATTCACCTCCACTCCCCACAACAGTAAAGCTTTAAAGCTTTATAGTTTGGGGATTAACAACCTGGATTTATTTCATTTTTACTTAGTCAAGTAGGCTATTTTCATTAAATAATACTAAAAGGTGTAGCACACACCCAGCATTTCCCACTGCTTAACCCAAATTTGATTAAGGACTAATGGTTCCACACAGTGGTAGCTGCACTTGAACTGAAAACTGGTCTTACAAATCCTACTCCTGTGCTAAAACGGGAAAATACCAATTTATTTTGGAAGTACACATTTCTAGCAAAGTTCTGTGAGAAGAAGAAAAGAAAAAAGAAATTTCCATCGGGAATCTTACCATAGCCTGGAGGTCTACTTGTGGATTCCAGTCTGAATCATAGAGAATTACAACATCAGCAGTAGCCAGATTGATTCCAAGACCTCCTGCTCGTGTACTCAACATGAACACAAATTTTGAGCTGTCAGGATCATTGAATGCATTAATGGAAGCCTAAATAAATGAAAAAGAAAGTAACAGCTCTACAAAATGTTTTACAAGTAGTATTTTTACATAAATATGATCCTTAAAATCGTAATACCTGTCGTTCATTGTGAGGAGTTTGTCCATCCAGTCTGCAATATTCATAATTCCTCCACATACAGTAGTCTTCCAAAATATCTAGGACTCTTGTCATCTGACTGAAGATTAGAACCCTTGAGCCTGTTCAGGTAAAAAGGCTTCTTATGCTTTCACCAAAACATAAAATTTAACAAACTCTGCAAGTCTGCACTACCAGAAAAGGAAGGAGGGCAATTCCATTACTAAGAAGGAAAGGAGTTTGAATTTCAGACCTCAACCTATGATGCAGGGCTGCAGCTGCTGCTGTCACAGTAAGTCCATGCCATGGGACATGTCCATCTAACTCCCATAAGTCACTGTTTAATTTATGGCTGCTTTCTCCCTTTCATTTTGTTTTGTACTCCTTAACAAAAAGTTCCCAGACACGGCAGAGTAAGATGATAACCCAAATATAAAAACATCATCAAATATGAAGAACAAAATTTTGAAGTGTTTGTCTGTTTTGGATAAGATCTCTAGAAATAAAGTGAATTCTTCTTAAAGACTTGTCAGTTTTCTTACCCGCCAAGAACAACTTAAAAAAAAAGAAAAAAAAGTTCAGTACTTTAGGCATACACACTCAATCATTTCCAGTCTACTGGAGAAATTTAAGTAAAACACAGGATATAACAAAGTTTCTACTTCCTTCTGTCCTTTGGACTAAAGGGTTAATACTGAACTCTTTTGTTTAAGATGATAATGTGATTTGAAACTAGGCCAGTATTAATTATAACACCTCATCAATAAACCTGGTAACAGGAAGAAACCAAGATCGAAAAAAAGCACAGTAACCACTGAATTGTTTGGCTTTTAGTCTTGAGTTATATGGCCACAGCTGCTTGGATGATACCTAGATACAAAGTATAGGTTACTTTTATACTACAGAAGGCTAAGGTTTGGATGTGGTTTTGTTTTCCTGCAAAGTATCCCTACTAACAATCTTACCTCCAACTCCTTTAGCAAAGTTACTACAGTAAGCATACGCAAAAAATGAGTTAAAAATTTATTCCAGTGTCAAAAACTCTGGCAAGTGAGTTTTACAGCAATTAATTTCAAAGCTTTGTCCCTTCTATCAAGTAACTTTAAAATAACTCAAGAGTGTCCCCATGTCTGAGTGTTTATAGAATACACTGAAAAACCTTAGGTGCTGTTCAAAATCACATGCAGCAAGAGAGACCAACATTTCACAAAGGATTTGACTTCAATCCTGCATGAGGACTCTGAATCTGAAATAGTTCTTCCTGGCAAATCAAAGGCTAAAATAGTACACAATTATATTTCAAATAGCTAATAAGACTAAGAAACAAAACTTAAAGCCCCAATCAAATGGTGCTTCTATGGTCTCAACTTAGCTGGGATGAAAAAAAAGGAAAAAAAAAAAAGAAATCAAAACACTTCATAATGAACTATTGATCCAAGCTGGTATCATACCAGAAACCAACAATAATCCTGGCTAAAGTCTGCTGGTTTTGCTCAGAATACACAGAAACATCAGTGAACAGAAAAGCTCTCAAAACCTCAGAAAAGAGATGCATACCTTGCTCTTTCAACTTAGGTAGCAATTTGTCCAGAACTACCATTTTGCCACTGTTGGTGACCAAATGCATGTCTGTTGTGTAAGGTGGGCCAGGCTCTGCTCCATCAAAGAGGTAAGGGTGATTGCAGCATTTCCGCAGCTGCATCAGGATGTTCAACAGTCTCATCTTGTCCAGCTTCCCAGCCGAGTTCAGGATATCTATATCCTTCATCAGAATTCGGGTATACCTACAGAAAAGATAGGAAAAAACCTTCTGCTCACTCTAAAATGAAGTTGGTCCATCTTTAAGCAACAAATATTGTCAAAAGCTCACCCTACCCTTCATTTAATCAGGTAAATCTCCCTGACATGCATGGTTCTGTCATAGCAGTATCACAAAGAAATAGGTATAAACTGGGAGTACACCAGAGAGAAAAAAATCAAGTTTCACACAACCTACAAGTCAGCACATCCCTTCTGAGCCTTAACCACAGCCTAGTGTAGCACACGCATTAATTACCATTCTCGCTGCATTTTGCTGAGGCCCACATAAATTTTAACTTCCTTCTTCGGAGGCAAGCTTTTCTCCACATCAGCCTTGATGCGACGGAGAAGGAATGGTCGTAGCACCTGAAAGAAGTTCATCATTAAATGCATTTTGGTAACTGAAACACTGATCAGGTCAATGGACAAAACACAGAGCAGATATTCTCTATGACCAATGCCCCACTTATTATTAGACAATCTGCAAAAGCAACCTATATGGAGAGATTATTTGCTGTACATTGGATGTACATGTGCTTTCTTTGAAAGACTCAAAGATTAGGTCAAAATCATCTTTCATATGATTCTGTGTCATTTGACTTAATTTTGCTTGACTGAAAATCCATGGAATAATCTCTCTTATCTGAATAGTCATAAGAAGCACTAGGAAAATTGTTTAGGATTTAAAAATCGTTACATTTAGGTAAACGTAACACTTGTACCAAAGGCAGAAGGACTCACCATATGAAGGCGCTCCACCAGTTTTTGATCCCCTAGACAGTTGTTGGTATCAAACCATGAATCAAAATCCTATATCAACAAAATCATCAGTTTATAAGAGGTTTCCTTTCAAAGTGCAATGGCATCACATGGTGAACAAATACAACTCTTCTATAGCCATGAAATAAAGGAACAAATTACCCTCTTTGGCCTAGTTTATGAAAAACTCTATTACACAAACATGCCTAACTCAATCTATCCACTTAGCAGTAACTGACACTCCTAGCTATACATATCCAGGTCTATTTTAAAATCTGGAAAAACAGCAAAATTAATTTGATTAGCAGAAATAAAGACTTACTTCAGCTGAGTTAAAGACATCTGGCAAAAGGAAATTGAGAAGTGCCCAGAGTTCATGTAAATTGTTCTGAAGTGGAGTTCCAGTTAATAGCAGCCGGTTGGTAGTCTTGAATTCCCTCACAATTTCTGATAACTGAAGGACATGAGCAAATACAAAACATTACTAGTCCCCACACCACCACCTAATAACCCACACTTTTTCAGTGTAAAATAAATTACCTTTGATTTTTCATTTTTAATCCTGTGGGCCTCATCTATAACAAGGTATCTCCAGTTGAACTTTTTGAATACTGACTTCTCTTTGATAAGCATTTCATATGATGTTACACAGACATCCCATTCTCCAGGCAACAACACATCTCTCACAAAGGCAGCCTAGATAACAAGGTGTCAAATTTAAAACAAAAAGAAAACAGTAGCACTGTTAAAATTTTCCTATTGTTAGTCTCATGAAGGCAGTGCCCTGCCTTCATAAAAGGAGACTGCAAAGCTTTGAACAAAAAGTGATGAACATAAAGTGATGAAGCAATAGCTGGGCAACACACACATGAATTCTAAGCTGGTTATACCCCAGGTAGGCAGCACTGTAGGTCTTAAACTACTACAAATCCAAGTAACATCCTTCCCAGGGAAGGAAAGGGAAAAGACAGCAAGATCACATGCTGGATTTACAAAGAAATACACAGGAAAAACCACCATATCCAAACTTACTCGCTGGTCTTTGTCACCGATCAAACAAACTGCTCGAAGTGTTGGCACCCATCTCTTGAATTCATTCATCCAGTTCTGCAGAGTGGACTTAGGAACTAACACCATGTGAGGACCAGGAATGTTTCTGTAGTGTTTCATATAGCCAAGAAGAGAAATTGTTTGCAGTGTCTTCCCAAGACCCTGAAAGACACATTAATGTGTTAGAAAAAAGGAAACCTCTCAGAGAGCACCTTTAAAAAAACTCAAGAGTGAGCTCCAAGTACAGCATGGAAAGCACAGCAGCCTGAATAAATGAGGGACATACAAAAAGGGTATCAAAGTCTTGGCTAGGAAAAGCTTGCAGGGCCTCCCACATTTCAGTAAAACAAAGTAGTACAAGTATCATTTTGAAACCTTGGATTATGAAGTCAGAATTTTGCCTTACCTTTCAAGTAAGACAACTTGTTAAAAGTACAAGGAAACATTATTTCCTAAAACTTTATTCTATAGACTATGGTGTACTCAGGTTATTTAGAGGTCAAACTTTACAAATTGGATGTAGGTAATCTCTTAAACATGAAATAAAGTGAAAAAAATAAGAACCCTAAGGATTTTTTAATTTAATTAAGCATTAATATTAATAACACTGTCACCATAATATTATATACTATTAATGCTTTAATTCGTAAATATAGTCTTAATTAATTTTTAAAAGGAGGCTTCCAATGGAGGACAGAAATGACATCAGTTCCTGTGAGAAGAGAGCCAAACAAGTGTAAAAAACTGCATATATCAAAGAAGAAAACAAAAACTGAACGTCTGTTAGAAGACAGTATCTTCAACATACAATTTTAACTAAAACAAAAGTGAGGAAAAATGAAAAAAAACACAGATTATTCCTATACTTTAAGTAATTCAAAAAAATGGTTCAAATGCATGGGAATTAAACACCCCAAACACCATCAGCACAAGTAATTTTTGGTTCTAAAAATTGAGTCTTTGTCTTCAAAATAACCAAAATCCACCTGGTACAAGATGTGGAAAAGTGTTTATAGGCTGTGTGAAATGCACTAATAACTTCAATACAATTAATACCTAAGAATAAACAAAAAACATTTAATAACATTTAATCTCTATAACACAAAATTATTTTGGAATACCAATACAAATCCAAGGACTCATAAAGCTTCCGAGGTGTTTTTGTTAAAACAACCTTGCCCCACTCAGCCAAAAAACATCCTCTATTCATAAACATGTATGTTTAAGAAAATCTTTGATGTACTTAGAAGTGAAGCATGTTACTAAACAGTAATTGAAACTCATTTGTCTCTTATTTTCAAGTTTTATTACACAGATATGGGAAACGCAATACACTGCAATTAACTAAATTTTAGATTTTTGTCTCTTCTTTTCTACTCCTTATAGAAAAGGAGATACACCTAAAATTATTAAGGTGACAAAAACACCTGCCTCTGAAACCACTACAATTTCTTCAGGGGAAGAAATTTCATCTTTTGGGGGAATAGAATAAAAAAATAGAAGCAAAAGCTAATATGGGCAGTGCCAACTGAAATGCCCACAGTCATGGTGTATGAGAAATTTTAACACAGCTCACTAGGTACATCTATCTTTGTGTCATTTTTCCCAGAAAATTCCCAGTGCTGTAGCTGTTCTGTGGACATCAGTCCCTAGGGGACATTCATATCCTGGTATCTACACATAGCCCTAACAATAGGAAGCATTTCCACATTTGATGCTCTTTTCATATATGACACTCTCCTCACAAGGATAGCTGGAGAGTACCATAACAAAACACCTGCACTTTAGAGAGAAAGAAAACAGAGGACATGTCATTCTGTGAAACAACTTCCCTCTACCAACTTCATGTTCCTCAAGGTTGACAGATTCCCTTTCCATATATCTATTTTTGAAACCTGCCTGCATTATTTACTTAAATTAAAATACCTCTGACAATTTTAAAATTAGTGACTTTAAACACACTAGAAAAATAAGACTAGCAAACTAAATATTGCATTTTGTGTTACTAAAACTCCCATATATATATACACACTGCAGGACTAAAATGGCACTGTATTGCATGTGTTCTTTAGTGATCCTAAACATGGGCTCTGTGCATACCATTTCATCTGCCAGGATGCCATTGATGCCATTTTCATACAGAGAAATGAGCCAGTTCAGTCCTCGGATCTGGTAATCACGCAGCTTTCCCCACTTCACGTCTAAAAGACATACAAAAACTCAGGAAGGAATTTCACCACCTGTTGACTGCTAATTGACAGTGATTACCAAAGCTACAAAACCAAATGAAGTAATAAATTCATGTAATATAAGGACAATGCAGAGTGGAAACAACAATATGTTAATTTTGTTTCTGCAAGCTGCTGCAACAGCTTTGTTTTCTGCAAGAACCCAAAGCACATGGAAATTCTAAATCTATCACCACTGTCCAAATCAGAACATAGTCAAATATTAAAACAACAGAATACTGAATTCCTTTAAATGAACTGAAAGCTGTTAGATGCTTTAAATTATATCAGAATATAGGTTACATTGTAAAAATGCTAAGATGACACACTTAAAAACTCTTTCCTATTAACTGAAATATAGCAACTGGATTTCTAAGGGACAAGACTCACTGGACCATTTTTCTAGCCTGAATGAAAATAAGCAGTTCCTCAATAACACATTTTGTATCATTAGATTGGTGCTGGATATTTTTCCTTCCTCTCCTGTCCCACCACATTATTTCATTATCCAAATCAAGTTTATTTTAAACATTCTGAAGAAAAAGAACAGGGAAAAAAATAAAAATAAAAATGGAAGGAAACATACATGATGGAGATTCCTCAAACCGAGTGCAGACATTCGTTGTCTTGGAGCTTTCTGTTAACAGCTCCTCATCCTCTTCCTGCTCTGTCCTACGGTGCCGATAGCTGGAAAAGTCCAAGAAAGTAGTAAGTTTGTGGAGAAACTGCAAAGACATCAAATTACTGCAAAAGAAAATCTAATGTATATATTTCAATACAGAATGCAAACACCCAAAGAAATTTCTAGCAATGCTACAATTGATGTTCAGCAGGCTCAAATATCAGCCAAAGTGACTGGAAAGGGATTCATGTGTACATCAAGACAGCTACTTTAACTACAAGACAGGGAACACTGCATTTAAGTTCTGCTGCACCTGCCAAACACTGCAGCCACATGAGCTGCAATGAAGGCAATCCAAATTTCTAGACTTACAATTTTCAAGCTGCCCGAAAAGTGTTGCACAATGATGTTCTCCATGACCTCTTGCAATTTAGAGCCATGACTGCCTTACTTTTCTTCACGCTGGAATGCTTTAGCATCAACACAAATCTCTTGTAACTCCTTGAATTCTTAAGCAATTCTCAACTTACAGGTGGGCAGTTTTAAAAAAAGGCACACACACTGACACAGGACAAAAGCTTAGCAAGTTCAACTTCCACTTTTAAAGTACAATAAAATCTTATTTATAGTACAAGTTGACCTATGTGTCATCACTCACTCGCCAGCTGACAGTAAAGTCTGTTTCTCATCTTTCTTTATTCGTGGACGCCCCGGTTTCATTTTTAAAGGTGAAGTCGGAGTTTTCTGAGCAGCAGGCTGAATGAAATGAGCAAAGAGCTCAGTCTGCTTCAACAGATACTCAAATCTGTTTGCTCTGTCTGTTTGCTGGTGACAAGGGAAAATTAAACAGAACAAGTGTGAGACATTCCAGTATGTATTCATTCAAAAAAAAAAAAGCAAACAAATACTGTTTAAATATAGATTCACATTACTTTATACACATCACTACAACACCAAAGAAGAGATGAGTAATATCAATATACCTGCTGCTGACAGATTCAATACTCTTTGTTCGGGGGCAAGGCTCATCTTTGCTACACAGCAAGATCAAAGCTGTGAGACAGACCTGTGCCAAGACTAAAATCTGACTTTGGCACAAAGATTGCACAAGTCTCATTAGATAAGGCCAGAGTCCCTTTAACAACTTTCTCCTATCAAAAGTGATAGTCCCACTCTTAGAAATTTCCCCCCATCCATCACACACAGGATTCTTCATTGTACTAATTCATCTTTCACCAAACTGGCAATGACTGCTCCCTACTGCACTGGTGACTTGCCTGCTCAGCGAGATACAGCACCTCCCTGGGCTGTCAGATAAGTAACAGAGCTGGCATCAAAGGGGGCAGTGAGGGCAGAGAAGCTCACAGCCACAAGCCAGAACATCTGTTTTAGCAGCAGCGACCTTAGATATGCTCAGCCTAACTCATCAGGCTGCCTCCTTTGATAGGAATTGCTGTTTCTGCTGTGCAAGAAAGATTGCAGCTAACAATATTAGTATCTGAAAGGTTTAGCTTCTTTGAGACAGGTTCCATTTGGAATCAGCATACCTTGCCAAGGCCACACCAAACCTTTGAACAGACAAACAAGCCACAAACACCTCCAAGGCTAACAGTAACCACTCTGACATTCTGCCAGCTGCCACAGCATAACCTGGTATTTAGCAACTTGCAGCACAACTACAGGAAGTCAGTTTTCTTAGTAAAAAGGCACATATGTTGCAGGCTTCTGTAAGTGTTTTCCTCCTTAGTGTGAGCAGATCCTGCACTATGGAAGAGACTGGAAGACGCAGTGTTAGAGAATAAAGAGACCACGAAAGAGATCTTGATGAACCACAGAGGACTCAGACTCACTCTAAGGGTATTTAAACTTGAATGACACAGCCACAATCCAGATCCACAAAATTAAAGTTTTCCCATCTATTCTTCATAGGTTTTGTTTGTTTACGTTATAAGAGTTTCTGAGGTTTAAACTAGGTAAGATCTCATTACCATCCAAACTGCTGACCCTTGTTTTAAAGTTCTTTTTTAGCTGGCTGTACAAAAGAGAAGAGACGCATTGCAGAAGGTTCCTCATTCTAAAATTTTAATGAGAAATCTTCTGCAAGTTTTGGCCCTGCACACACATCTCCGCACTTGCTTTCACTGCACTTGAGGATGTTCTTTTAAGGGACTAACAAACATTATCTTGTGTCTTTTAGACAGGACACAGAAAAGAATGGGCTATACTCTGTAACCCTGAGCTATCCTTATACCAACAGAGACACTCTTCCCATTTTCTTTTTCAGTGCATCTCTAAAACACAATTGCCCTTGTTATTGTGTCTGTCTAGAGACTAAAGGAGACAATTCCAAGTTCAGTTCCTTCAGCGTGCCAGAAAGTGGCACAAAGAAATATGCAAAAGATGACGGGGTTATTTTCAGTGGCAAGAAGAAATAACACAGGAAGCAGCAAATTATAAGAATCAGTTTCACTTTCCCATGAAGAAATTCCACATGGAGTCACAGACACTGGAGTTACAAACAAGAAGAAAGGCAAACAGGGAGCAACTGAGAAAGAAGCTGCAATGAGATGGTGAGGAATGGGCACTTTACATTATAAAAACTATGAAAAAATAAAAAATAAGGAAAACAGCACATTTTCTCCTTTCTAACCTGTGAAGCACAGAATCACCACTCATCTGCAAAAACCCGAGGTCTCTAATTAAAGCTTCAAAAGGAGATTCCTAGAGAATTTTTCCATTTCTGACTGAGAAGTTGAATGCTCAACACTTTATAAACCCCCTTGCCTATAGGCTGGACTCCTCTACATGTAACTTTAAAATGCTGGAAAGGAGACTGGTCCAAGGAGCGTTCTTCTGACCATTTTTTGTATTTTTCAAGTTATTTAAGTATTTTTTAATATCCAGACAAATCTTTATAAATCCAGTTAACACATTCCAAACAAGCAAACAGAAAACTCAAATCTATTTTAAATAAGTGCATAAGTACTGAGTAACTGTACACAGTCCCAAATATTACATACCATTTTCTCTTCATATGTAGGGTCTGTTTCCTGGATTTCTTTTTGTTTTGCCAGAGATGCATCATCAAAAGACTCCTGAGATGAAATAATTAAAAAGAAATATTTCTGAAAAAGGGAAGATACCCATGTAAAGGAGAACAAGCTTGTTTCACATTGTATCAAAGCAGCAGAAGCTGGCTGTGGCACCTGATGTGGACGGAGAGTAGTCAGCTCTCTGTTACATCCTATACAACTACCTGGAGATGGATCAAAGATCCCTGCCACGGGGTGAAGGACAGAGCTGGGTGTCAGTAATCTGATTTAGCTCCATCATTAAAGCATCACATCAATGTGAATGAGGGAGACAGCTCTGCTCCAGGAGATGAGCGTGCCACATCCAGGGTGCTGAGCCAACCCCTCCTGGAGCTGGCTCTGGGGTGCATTGTGAAAGCACCAGCTCCAGGCCAGAAGTGAAGGCAATTTCAAGGGTTTTACCAGACTACCCCAATCCCTCATCACTCTGTATCAAAGGAACAAATGTAAACAAGAATTCAGACTGCTGTTCTGTCCCAAAATCTAAGGAGGAATTTAGGAAACTGTGTTTTTCTCCTACGTAAAACAAATCATATTTATCTTCCATGGTACTACTAACAACAGAAAACCTAGTTGGCTGGCAGAGGGCATTTCTCCTTCATTCCCTTCCTGCCAAATCCTTAACATATTGCCTCCAATTACTCTTTTGGATCAGGCTTTTTTATCCTTGTCTCTTCTGCCATTAGGTTAACTCTTTCCACATCATCTCCCACACGCATTTTCATCTTCTGTTATTAAAACTAAAAGCAGTGAGATGACCCTTCCCTGATAAACAACACAAAGGTAACATATAACTCAAAATAACTGTTGAAAGGATGAGAAAATGAAACAAATCAGATACTTTCAAGTGTTTATTACCCATCTGTTTAACTGAGCCAAGTAAGAATGGAGCTAAATTCAATCTTTACTGGCCAATACAGAACAAAGGAACAGGAAGAGTAAGAAACAAATGAAACAAAGGCTGGTAAGAAACAGGATGTTTGTCAGTGGGTATTTCCTCACAAGCCTCTGGCAGGTGAGGCATGTGGAAACAGAAAAATCCTAACACAAATGTTTAATTCACTAGTCAAAATACAAGGAATTGAGCATAAGAAGTTATGGCTAAAGCTTTTCTAAAGTCATAACCAAATCCTCTTACTCATCCCTCACTGGACTGAGCCAACACCCACTGAGCACAAGCAGAGGACCGTTGGAACTTCTGTTCGCAATTCCCCTTTCTCCCGCAACGCCTAACCTGGGAAGCGCAGCAGCGGAGCACCGCGGACATCCGAGCTCATCATCTGCCGCACAGATGACAAATCCCTGCAATTTAGCTGGAGACAGGGGAAAGCAGTCTTTCAGATGCTCAAGACTCCAAGGCATTCCAACTCCAACTTCACTGTATGCCAGAAAATCCCTTCCCAAGGTAAAAAAGGAACGGACTTGGCAGCACAGAGAGCACTCGCACACGGGCGCCTCAAGAGCACGCGTTTCTCAGCCTCCACACGCTGAACTCCAGCCCGGAATTGCCCTATTTCTGCAGGTTCGAGCAAGATTTATTTCCCACAGTGCTTTGGCTACTTGTTCATTCGAAAACCACGGCATTTGCAAATTTATTTAGATCAAGTAGGCTGGACAGCTCAGCGTGACTCAGAGTACAAAACACCCGGCGCTGAAAGCAGGACCGACCAGTTTCCTGCTACCATTAAAGAAACAATGCTGCGATAGAATTAGCATCTCTAGGCAATCGCTTCCAACCCCTTGAAATTTCTGGAATATATGCACCTGTTGCCAAAACAACCCCTCCAACAACCCTCACACGATCTTCCGCACCACCAAAAGTAAAATAAATAATAAATAAAAAAAAAAGAAAAAGGAAAAGAAAAAGAAAAGAAAAGAAAGTTTTGAGGCACTTCATCAGACANCGTGTCCCGGCGGCAGGAAGAGCGCGATTCCCGGGCCGCCTGCGCGGCGGGGAAGGGGTACGAAGGGATGGGACCCCCCACTCCAACACCTCCGCGCCGCGCTCCCGGCGGGAGGAAGGGCAGAAGGGAGGGCGGCGGGGCCGGAGATCGGCCCGGCTTTGCCCCGCGGCCGCTTCTCCATTGTCTCCCGCGGCCCCACGCGGCCCGGGGTGTCCCACCTGCCG
>VXBU01001734.1:27276-128573 GCA_013400315.1 Bombycilla garrulus
CCCCAGAATGAATACAGTGCTTTTAGATTTTATTCCTTTGCTGTTATGACTGAAAAGGCTCAACCAAAAGCAAAAATATGTATTTTTTCAATATGTAAAATACATTTTTGTATAAAACATAATGCACAAACACTTTATTATGCACACAGATCCCTCCCTTTTCAAAACTCTGGGTTCTCCTCCCTCTCAACAACCAGGTTCTGTCCTGGTCCTGTTTCCTTTCATGAAGTTCACTTCTCACCTTACAGTACTGCAACTGGAGGGAGACAGGGCAAGGAAAGACTCTTGGAAAACTTATTTCCTCCACCTATTGGCACTGCAGTTAAGCAGTGTTACAGAATCACAGAATTAACTAGGTTGGAAAAGACCTTCGAGATCATCAAGACTGCCTCCTGCTGCTGTTCTTAGAACAAAAAGGGACTTTAGGAAGTTGGATATAGATCTTCAGTGAAAGATAGGGACAAATCTGAAAAATAGGGTTTTTTAAAGCAAGACATAATATTTTAATTTTTCTATTCAAACTATATGGGCAGTTTTATCCCTTAAGTAAATTAAGTAAGTTCTAGTTGGATTCCACATATACGCAGGTATCTCTCTGCCTCTACACCCAAGTTTCATACATTGATGCCTTTGCCATGGCATCTTAATCTGATTTTCATGGTTTTCTTGCCTTTCTTAGGCTGCTATGTTTCTCCTCAGTTGTGATCTGGGCCAATATTCCCCACAGTGTTTAGATACTTAAACACTCATGAAGTACTTTGAGAAACGCTTTGACACTTAACATTGACAAATATCTACTTCCCTGTAACTATAGCATCAGAATAGATAGGATATACAGGGGCTCCCAACACAGCTTTTATTGCAAAACTGGTAGGCTCTCATGTGTGCTGTGGACTGTGGTTGTTTTGTGCCACATGTTTTTCCTAAGCACTTGGTTTTAGACATGAATATGCCTTTTGTATTAGCCGATAGGTCACTGCTTTGGAGTTACTGCTTTGTATACATTGTCTGAATTCCTTTCTGCAGTAGTGATTATTCTGAATCACAATAGAGATTTGCTACATTAAAAAAAAACCTCCTGCTCACTCACAAAAACCAGAGCAGCTTTTATAAAAGTAATTGGTTTTCAACCCTCCTTTAATTAAAGAGAATATTTTGGGGAAAAATCACGTCAGAAAGACACAGGAAATCAAAGTGAGACTTCACTAAAGAACTAAGTGTCCTGAAGAAAACGTAACAGCATTTACTCAGATCATTATGATGCAGGGGAGATAAAACCTCAGAAAAGTCTGACATTGTGTGCACAGAACAGGTAACTTTAAATAATTTTTCTTCTTATTTGTTTGGATTTTTTTAAAGCAGAATAACACCCCATTTACAGAACAGTAACTGCTCACTTAATTTCAAGTTTCCATGCTTACACACAATGCACCTACTAAAGGAAAATCTCAAGATCTTAGAACTATCCATCGGAAATTTATCCCTGAACTTAAAATGTTGTTGGGTGACAACGTTTTCTGATCCTTGATCCCAGACTTTAAAGACGGCCCTTCTCTGGCTACACCAAATGCTCTGCAAAAAATACAGACCACAGATATCAAAAAACTGGGGTGAGTAACAGTATTCATAGTGAGATACAGCATAGCTCCCAAAGGGTAGTACTGAGTATACTTGCATCACAATGCTAAATATCATCCCATTGGTTTTACACAGAGGAAACAAACCCACCAACCCTCTCCAAAACTAAATTTTTGCTTCAACTCTTGATACTGCTTTTAAGCAAACCAGTTTTTCAGATCTCATTGGTGCTTCGCTGGTACTGGCCATGGGATCTGTGTCCCAGCTTCTAAGCTGAGCATTGGAACTGAGGTAGCTGCACCCCATGGTATATGGGGGGACCAGAGGCTAAATCCTAGTCCTGAGTGGCTCCTTTACTTTTTTCCTTCTTTTTAAAAAGTTCAAGTGCCAAGTCTATTTTGTTGCTTCCTCATATTGTGAGGCAGTGAGTAGACCTAAAGGTAAAAATATCTTAAGAATCATCACTTCTTTCATTTATGGAGGAAAAAATATAGTTAAAACACAAGGAGTGTTTTTCAAATTTAATTCCTAAATTTATATTTACATAATTGAGTAGAAATTAGATTTTGAAAAAGTTATTGGAACTTTCACTTACTTAAGGAGGACAGCGGTGCTTTGAATATTAAATTCTGCTCCTCAAAAGATCCTAGATGGATTTGTGTGCCTGGGGAATTTGAACCCTGTTGCAGATAATGCCTTTTCAAGTGTTGCTCTATACCTAACTGGAGATTAGGGAGCTTAACTCTAAAGACCATTTGTTTCCAACACTTGGGTTTCAATTATGATTCGTTTTAAAAAAATAATTAAATATGCACACCATGATTTATAGGTATTACTATGAAGATGACTTCAGCAGAGGGTTGAATCACTGTTTTGATGCAATTAACTCCAGACTCCGAGGTACACCAGCAGGCCAGACTGAGGCATCTCCAAACTCCCAGGCCTGCATCCTTCACTTCTAACACATAATGGAAAGAAAAAACCCTTAAACGTTTCAGCTAGTCTGCATGGTTTATGACTGTGCAAAAATCTGCATAAGTGCACAGAAGCAAATAGTGATTCCTTCCTCTAAAGTATATTCCCTGAAAAGCACATAGAAATATGAAAACTTACCTATTTTAAAGTCTGGTAGGAATACAGGGAAAATAAGGCATATTTATTTTTTCCTCCTCTTCTCTTCTGATTAAAACAATCAAGCTGTCTGGGTACCTTGTGCAAGCCCCCCCACACACATACATGAAACCCAGGACCTCAAACAGCATTTATTAAAATCTTAGTAGGATTGGCCTTTCTGAAAATGTCATACACATTTTCTTTTTATTTCACTGCAGATATAACTCACCAAGAAAAGGCTTGGCAATGATGAAAAATCCTGGGAGAATTTTCAAGAGTGAATCATGATGATTACTACAAGTGCTGGCTTTATAACTGCAGGAAAACTTTGAATCTCCATTTTTCCAACTTGGTGCTTTATGTTCTAAATTGCACAGGATTATTTTTCTATTCCATTTTAGCATAATAAAGTTAAATATTTTTTGTGTGTGCACAGCAGATTACACAACTGTACACTTCAGCTAACCTGCTTAATATAAAAAAAGCTGAAGCAAACATAGAGCATCCCTTTGAAATAAAACATGGAAATTTTCTAGATCATCTAGAAAGAAAACCACTGGCACCAGAACAGTCTAGCTCTGTTTACTTAACAATGAGATGGCGAAAACCTTCCAACTGGTCATGCATCCAATACCTGTTCTCCTCCCACTTTTGCTACTGAAAATTAACTTCAGGGCTGCAGAACCATAAACATATTCTGGAAAACTTAAAATGTCAAAGACATTGTTCATAACCCTCTCAACACTTTTTCTTTGTATCACACTCTGCACCTTGTCAGGCTGAGAGCTGAACTCAAAATGTTTGTTCAGTTAAGGCAAAAAGCCAGAAACCTCATTGCTTGGGATTTGATTCATCTACACCCAATCAACACAATGTTTTTGTGGAACACTTATTACACGAATTGCTAGACAAGCACCTTTTTTTGTGGTATTGGCCATATTAATATCCCCAAGTACTAAAACAAACAACAAGAAATGTACATTTAAGAAGCAGTTTGGTGCAATACACAGAGATCAAGAGCAGCTGTAGGAAATATGGAGAATAATCTCAAAAATTAGGCTCATCTGTGGATAGTGTTGAGCTTCTTAAGAACTACAGGTATGAAATATTTCAACAGATGAAGTGATACTATTGCTGTCCAAATTGCACAGTGATATTTTATAGCAATACCTTCTCCTTGAGCAAATAGTCATCGATTCACTTTTCATGACACAAATCTCTACAGCTAGGGAGGGAATGGAACTTCTGTCCAAGGCTGCTGTTTCCAAAGTACTTTTGCAAGAGTACTATATATATATATATATATATATATATATATACACACACACATCACACACATGTACACACAGACATACACGAAAATTTACTGCTGCAGTAATAGCTACACTTAAATTTCACTGTGATAAAAACCTTGCTTGGCTCATAATGCACTGTGAAAGCTACAGAAGTGCCCATCACTCCCTAATTAGCTACAAGAAGTGATAAATTCTAAATTATTTAATCAAAACAGCCTTACTATAATTTGTCTGTACTCCTGAAGTTTGGCACTATGTCACAACTGACTGTTATTATTTTTTTACATCAATACAAATGTCAGTAAAGAAAAAAGACTAATGACCACATTTTCACCTTTTTCAATGTCACATTACAAAGTTTTAGTGGAACAGAGCAGCTGTGTTTGCACCTGCACTTCATGAGGTATCAGTGATTATATCACAGTGTGTAAAAGTGTGGCCATTGGTACTCATCATATAAAGAAATGTTCAAATCACACCATGGAATGATACCAAATCACCTCTCAAGTCAATCTTAGTGCACAAGGCACCAAGTTTTCTTTTGATTTTTTAAGGCCAAGATGTATATTTTTAAAAGGCATATTGCACATATATATTTGCAATTTATAATGACACATACAACAATGAAAACTGTATTTGCAACTGGTAACATATAGTTTGAGTGAAACAAGAAAAGACTGAAAAAAGAACACTTGACAAGCAACACTGCCAAGCTACTTCTGCAGCAGTAGCTACCAGAGTTTCTATCAGCTTGCCTCCAAATAGAATGTCCTCACAAAACTAGTAACTCAAATGACACAGGGCTGATATCAGTTTCACTTGCTTTCTACCAGCTACAACTTTAAGAGTCACATTTTCAATTTTATATTCACATCCTTAGACCATCCAAGAGCTCAGACAGATCTGCACTGTGAAGCCCTTGTAGCATCACTGGTGAAAATGAGATAAATCATCAAAAGTTAACATCACACCTCTGATTCTGAACATACTATGGAAAAGATATAAGTATGGAAAATGTAATACTAGAATATGGTGGAGAAAACTGCTTAGAAATCTAAATAAAGAGAAACTGTAGACTGCTACTTAGAAAATGTTGCACTGTCTGTACAGTGTGGAAACTCCTATTTTCCTTAACAAAAGAAAGGGGGAAAGCCTAGAAATTAGGAGTTGATTCTCAATCATAATAACAAATAATGTGAATCCTGCCAAATTTTAAATGAAGAAAGAGTACATGTAATCTATAAATCAAGGACTGATACCAGCAAACTCAGAGCAAACCCACCTGCTATCACTAGCTCAACAAGAGAGGACAGCCTAGGAGAATGATTTTTTTTTCCTGGCTCCCAGAAGAGTGGGATTTCACATTATTTGTCTTCTTGACGCAGGGTTTTAAATCAGAGATTCATGTTAAAAATTGTTCTAGCTGTACATGTAGTTTTTATGAGGTACTAGGAGGTAAGCTACAATTCTGACAAAATGTGGTTGGTATCCAGGCACCTTCCCAGACACACTGGCATCCATTTGTTGCTTCACAGGACAGAGTTTACACATCAAAACAGAACAACTTGATTTATTTAAAATTCACCTCAAAATGCATTGTGTTTAGTTTCTTTTTTAAAGTGAACATTCAAAGCATCAAAATATTACTAATTTAAAAAGAACTTTTGTTAAGAATAAGATAATTTACATACTGTAGATTGTGGCTGTGAGGGGAGAGAAACAACCGATGGTAGATTAGGCACAGTACGAAGGCCAACATGCCAAAAAACAATGCAGCTTTATGCTCAACTTTTAAGTTATCTGGACAAAATAAAACAATTGGGTAGGAAAATGAAACCAACCACTTACTTGAGGGCATTTGTATAAAACAAAAGTGTTAGTAAGTTTTCTATCTAGACCTAACTCATTCATGTATTTAAAGAATTCTATCTTCTTCCAAATAACAAAAAACATTTCTAAACCAAGGCAGATTATTATTTGGAACTGGCATAGTAAAATAAAGGATCACAGTATACAGAGCTTAAAATCCTGTACCAGGAAAGAGCAACAAGTGGTTTACAAGGGGATCATTTAGGTATATTATCTAATTTTTAAAAACAGAGATATAAAATATCAGTTGCATAGGGATTTAAATATAAGGCCAAGCAGGAGATTAAAGTAAAATAGAGCTCATAAGAAGGGCACTATGGTGTTAAAACATAGTATTTCCATTTGAATTAATGTCTAATTCAAAATCACAGTATTTTGCTAGTACTACAAAAAGTGAATGTCAAACTGTCCCATTAATCTTGAACTGAAAACTGACATTATAACTTCTAAACAGTACAAAACTAAAGCTCATTGTCTAAACCTGATCAGTGTATTAGCACAACAGTGCTTGGTACGTACCTGATTTATATACTCTACCTTCTGTAAATAATATAAAGGTTATTTCTTGTTAATAAGTGTGAGATCACAATATTACTGCATGCCATCAGTGGTTTGCAGGCTTACTTGACATTTAATTATTCAGTCTTTGAAAGTGTAAGATCCCACCCTGCAGAATCTTCACCCATTGAACACAGAACACTGTCATTAATAAAATACAATAGAAGTTCCACCACTAACAACTAACATATAAGCCAGGATTTTAGGTCTGAACCCAGTACAGTTCATTATTATTAACTCACAGCAATTTTTTTGTTAGGAAGATAACCTGTAGACTTCCAAATAATCTTGTGTGTATTAAATATAAACAAGTATGTAACTAACGGTTGTCTCTTGGCATTTCAAGTAGATTACTCAATTGTGAAAGTATTTCTGCAAAATCAATTTTGAGTTGTTAAAATGAAGTTCAAATATTAATTTCCATATCTACATGCAGCTTAATTAACCTAAAATTGTAAGGAATAGTAGTGTAAGAAAAAAGAATTTTCCAGATGAATTAGGCATTAAGGTACACTAACTGTGAATACCTGAACCAACATTGTAACTGAAAAAGTGCATAAACACAGTAATACTACAAATGTGTTAACTACTGAACAAAAGGTTTTCTGAAAGCTAAGTGATATTATTTTACATGTTATTTACAGGCTGTGATTTTTCCAGACACCACAGAGCCAATTCATGATCTTAAATTTCCTTTGATATATTCAATGTGTCCTTTGGCTTCCATCCGATTCGGAGAGGAACTGATTCCCACCCCAGGGAATCAGGTACTGTACAGCTGAACAACACCACAATTGTGGTTCTGTGATTCTTCAAAATTCACTTCTTTCCGTTCTTCCAAGGCAAGGCAGTGTTTTCACTTCACGCTTTTCGTGGGTGTCTCGGACTCCGTAGACTGTCTGCCGTCAGTCCACGCCTCCCGTGTGCTCTTCAGGGCCAGCGTTTTCTGCTGGTCCACCACAACATAATCAACCCTCTCGTCTGCCACGCTGCTGCCCGAGCCACTGCTCTTCTTCTGGGAACAGTGAGAAACAAGTTCAAGTAAATTAACAACAAAAAGGCAACTAGGTGTCCCAAACAGATACAGAACAAGCACCTTTCAGGTTTCTCTGAAAGGTCCAACACTGTCTCTCAACTGATCATTTAAGAAACGACCATTAAGATGATCTTGCTGAAGGCAATTTTGAGCTCCTGATGGCAGAACTGCAAGACCTGAACATCTGCTTACCTTACGAGGCGGAGTAGACTTCCCCGAATCTAGGTCCAGATCTAAATATTCCACTTGTTTATCTCCTTTAGGTTTTACCATAGGGCTGCTTCCTCCATCGAGGCTGTTGCTTCCAAACAAATTCTGAAATCATAATATAAACAACCTCAGCTACAAACATACAAACTAGTGGCCCACATTATCAAATACGCTTACTATAAACTGCCAAAATGTAAAAGGTTAAGGAAATGATTGAGACTCTTGCAATCACTTAAATCATGCAAATTTCATTGACCCTGTATGGTAAGGGGATACATTCTATGTCAAAACTGGGACAGAGTCAAAAGCCAAAGGGAGGCAAAAACCCAAAAACCACCCCACCAAATTAAAGTTGCCACCAAACCCATCTGTGCCTTCCACTTAATGTCCCCTTCAGATAATGAAACAAGAACAGAGCATGTTTTGTTCTTTTTAAATGTAGTTGTTATAACTCATATTTAACATTGCTTAAGCGAAGTATTTTTTATTTCCCTAAATTGTTGTTAAATACCTACAATAATTTCTGCTTTACAGTAGTGGCAAAGGTAAAATGAAATTTTACATTTTATTCAAAAGTCATGATTAGCTGAAAATCAATTGACAAGATTAAAACTTTGGAATATATGTGTAGGGCTGCCTGAACTGAAGTTGCATTATATATACCTAAATTTCAATTAGCCCAGACTTTTACAACCTCACCTCCTCTGTCCTCTCCCAGCCTGATCCCTCCCTCTTAACAGGTGTTATAGGAACAGTACAATAGAAGGACTCTTCTCTAAAAGATAAAGAAAAAACAGGAAGACAGAGGGCAGCAGTCAGCAAAAAATGAAGAGGAAGGCAGAAGGAAAGACAGAAGGGTAAGGCTGAGAGCAACTTCAAAGAAAAAGCAGAATATTGCTGATTTTATTAATTAAAACATAAGTATGACACTCCAAACAAGATGTTTCAAAGCTGATGACAGAAAAAGATGAAGAAATACAGACTCCTTGCTAAGATGGAGTTGGAGCAAGTACAAATTCTCAAAAAGCCAGATTTTAAACGGCCGTGAGATATCTGGAAATGTTCTGGTTCTTTAGGAATTAAAATATTTTATGTGTTAAAGCCAAATGGGCTGGGCTTTTTAAATTGAAGTTATCCATTATATCTCTATTGTCCAACTCATTTAATATTAAGTGGTAATAAGGACAAACACAAACAACTGATATGAAGTTCATTTTTGTTGCTCAAATACTCTGAACAAATTTCTGCATATTAAACATACAAAAATCAGATTCTGTATCAACGTTTCCAGCATAAATTAAAAAAAGCTGCTACGTTTTAAACAAAAAATAATCTGTTATTTCAAACAAACTGAGCAGGCAGAACATATGCATTAGGAAACAGAAACTTTAAATACACGCAAATGAAACAGAAAGGAAATCTGTAGAATAACCTTAAAACAGGACTGGTGCAAGCAAACAGAAGATATTAATGAGCTGGGGAATTAATTGTACCATCTTGGTATGGAGGTTAAGCCCCTGGAACAGCCTTAAGAATCAACAGAAACGCCCGGGTTGAACTGTGATTCGGTGCAGGGAGAACCGTGGGCATGGCAGGGGCTAATCCCTGGTGTAAAATGGGATGTTCCTTGCACCTGCGAACCGGGACATCACCCATTACTTACCGACGGCCCTTGCAAGAGAGGGGCTAAGATTTAACAGCAGCAGCTCCCCCGTGCTCGGTGCCTTTCCCTTGGGAAGCACAGCAGGCACGGCACAAGGCCCAGCTCGGGGCGTCCCGCCAGTTCCCGCGGGGAATGGCGCGAGCGGGACCTGGGATGCGGCATCCAGAGGCTGCAGTGCCGAGCTGGGGGCAAGGACACGGGAGGAGACCGGGAGGGGATCGGGAGCAGGGCACGGGGAAGCGAACAGCGTTGCGAGAGGAGAGTCCAGGAGCAGTGAGACGGGCCAGCACATGCCATATAAGAAGGCAAGACACACAAACAGAACAAAAAAGGTGCTAGACAGGCCCTCCCCAAAGAACGTCTTACATCAATGATTTAAAGATGAAAATGCTGCTGCATCCCCTACTAAGAACCCGAACATGTGAGCGCACGGAACTGACTGGATAGGGCTTTGAACAAACTGGTGCAGTGGAGTGTTCTGCCCATGGCATGGGAGGTTGGAACAAGATGATCTTTAAGGTCCCTTCCAATCCAAACTATTCCATGATTCTATACTGGAAAAAAAGCTGAGCTCAAGATACAGTTGTGAATAGCTCCAGTGTTTCATGCATATTCTAAACCGCATTTTACTTTAGACCTAGGCCTATTGCTATTGTTTTCCTTAAAACTACTGCAATTGGGTCTTTTTCTCTCTCTCCTTCTCCTCACCAAAGAAAAACCACAGTGTGCATCTTTAACTCTTCCTAAGTAGCTGCACTCCATGCTGAGAATCTGAAGCTTCATTATCTGAGAAAATTCTCCCCCAAAGGGGAAAAAAATAGACAATACACAAAGACTCCTTCTATCCTCTTCTTTGAAAGAAGCCTAGTAAAATACACATGGTTCAGTTTCCATAGAATGTATACAACAAGTATCAATCCTTTTTTTCCCTTGTTCCTTCTACATTTCCTGGAAGATGTCCTTTTAATACAGGTTTTTTAAGCATGTCTCAGAGCTTCTAGGACAGTTTTTTTTCCTTTGATGTAGTAATACTGAACTGGTGCACAGCCCAAGGACAAGCAATTACAAAGAGGGGACATATTCTAGGAAAGAGGTAGAAAAAAAGTCATGTCTTGAACTGTTTTATATAATAGCTATGTATATCAACCATTCTCTTTATGGTGCTAACTTCTTCAGTGAAATCCTACTAAAATTACAGCTTTGCCATGGAGTTTTTTTTATCATTCTGTTAATCTAGAAGTATAAAAGGAGTAATGCTGAGTGAAGTATCTGTGTTTGCATGATTTAAAGGTAAGGACTGCACAGGAAGAGAGTAGTTAAGACGTAGATTTTACATACTGGGTCTTCAGTGGACTGATTTGGGTTCATGGATACATAATTCTCTTCACTGTCGTGCGAGTCACTGCTGGAAGTTGTGCTATGAACTGAATCCGGTCTGGGAGACACGGGAAACCTGGAGGAGCTAATTACCAGGAATTATTTTACAAACAATACATCTCAAATATCTTAAACCTCCTGGTAACAACAAAAATAAGCATATTAGAGCTGAAATTTTCATTCAAGTCTACTAGGAGTGTCACATTTTTTGGTTATACACAGTCCCTTATATTTAATATCACAAAATTTCACACCAACATACTTTATTTCAATGCACAGCACAGATACACACACAGACTCACACTCTTCCAAAGGAAACTTCAAGCTACAAACAAGCTAAAAATATGATACAGTTGTACACACATTTATTAACACTCTAGTGAGCAAAAATGATTAATCTGAATGAGGAAAAGCCAAGAAACTTACTCTCGTGCAAAGCTTCTGGTGATAGGAGATCTAACTGGAGCTTGTAATTCTTCCCATTCAGGCAGTGGTTTTATTTCTAGTGGAGCTGGTTTTGCTGTGTAAGAAACAGACAACTGTAAAGCACAGAACATTTCTAAACAAACTTAAATTTAATAGCTTTTCACAGCCTAAATACAGAAAAAACCTCTATCTTTCAAATAGTAAATAATAGTGAGGAAAGGGAGACACTTCCACTCTCAGAAAGACATATTAACTTACGTTTTTAATCTTTTCAGGTAATGAGAAGAAACATCAATTTATAAAATTAAAATATAAAATTAAAAAAAAAACCACTGCAATTTCAGGATTTTGCAGCATATACTTGTAGGTAGTAATTCTGTTTTGAAAAGAGATTCTGAAAGTGGCAGCATCATGTTCTGTCCTCATTCTGCTGTGATGACTTGTTGAGCTGGCAAGCCCAGGACAGGGCTGATGGGCTGTTTCAGCAGACCCAGCTCTGGGGACTTTTCTTGGCTCAGGGCCCGTTGTTAATATGCAAACTCTGCCCTCGCTGTGTACATGTGCCCTTACTGGTGAGGTTTCACAGCTCCGTGAGTGGGCAGAACCTGCAGCTGAGACTGTCTGCAAAAGTGAGAAATGAGCCAACAGCAGGAAGAACCTAGCTGGCTTCAGTGCTCATCCGCAGTTGAGCAGAGCAATGTGCCACTCATGACAGCTAGCACTGTTCTCAAAAAAAAGTGCCATTTTAAATTCCATTTTCAGAACAGAACCATGAGTAGGCTATTAGCAAGAAACACATTATCCCTCCCTGCAGCTCATATGTCTCACCCCTCTTAAACATTAGAAAAAAATAATAAAGTATGAAAATGCTTGTGGAAAAAAAAAATCACAGAGTCAAACTGCTGTCACCTTTACCCTCCCAAAAACTGTTTTTAGAAAACGAAATGCAATGTCATCATAAAACCAGCTCTTTCTGTCCTTGTGCCCCCTCCCATCATGAGTTTTCTGCCTCTTGGCAAGTTCACTAAGATCAAGTGTCAGGCATGTAGTGACAGAACTGAACGTGACATGGGCAAAATGATACTAAAACACGACTGACACAAAAATTGATCAGCAGTGCTCAAGTCCTCCGTAAAGGTCTGAGACTACCTGACAGGAATAAACAGTGGGCAAAGTACTGCTGCAGCAGAGATAGAGCCAGGACTTCACCCACCAAGAACAGCAGAATTATTTCATCCAGTTGCAATGGACTTTAAAACCCAAAGGTAATTAGCGATATTTCTCTAAGACTTCTAATGTTGTTCATTATTGTCTCTACTTCTTGTGACTATGTAAGGCAGCAACTCAGCATCTTCAGTAAAGCCCACCAAATTAATTGCAATCCTCTTTAAGGTGCATAAATAGATGTCTGTACTAGTGTATGATCAGAGGATCAATACTTTGCTTCATTTCAGGAGACCTAAGTGAACTGTTATTTCAGGTTATCGCCTAGTAAAAGTTTCAAGTACCTTACAAATCACTATGTACAATTTCCAAGTTATTATATACTTGCTTCTAAATCAACAGACAAAAGTCAATCCAAAATACGAACAGTTACAACTTAAGAGATCAGAACATTCATGTTAATATCAAAGAACTGTTTCCATGCACTGTTCAAACCAGAAAGTCTTTAATTTTTTATACAGGAAACTGGTTGCTTGGCATGGAAAATGTATCCATGACCTTAGACTACAGCAGAAAACACTATGCCAGAGTTAAAGTTATTCTAAAATAACAGTTTTCTTAATTTTTGCTTCACTTATTTCTATAAAGCTCCATATACATACAGTGCTAAAGTACATACCCTTTCTTCTTGTAGTAAAGTCACCTATGGTTTGTGAATCAGTTCGCTCTAAACCATGTGGTTTAGGTCTTAAAATTTTAGGACTTTGACCTAATTGGCAAAAAGAAGACTCTCTTAATAATATTCTATTTTTAAGTGGAAAATGGAATTTTGTAAATAAACATCACAACCCCCTGCAGAAAGGTTAATGCCACAAGCATAAGCAAGCCGCTGAAGAAGATTTTACAGTCTAGCTGGGGCTCACATTAAGGGCTTAAGCACCAAACCAGAAACAAAGACAACACTGCATGCAAGTAATAAAAAAATAGCAGAGGCAAGTGCAAAAGGTGTACAAAAAGGCTAACAAGTACATCAACAAATATTTTAACTGATCATTACTACTAACTGGTGTTATTAAAAAAAAATTAAAGTACATCTTTGAGGCATATTTAGCATGAAAGGAGAATAGTCATGTTTCAGATACAAATTGAAGTATCCTCAGAGAAATTAAATCCTCCTTAGTCACAAAATTACTTTGGAAATAATGACTCTTGGGAGTCTCCACTCCTGTGGTGCTCTTGGGAGGTCTTCTACCCACTGTGTATCTTCCACTTGAGATGCCCCAAGAAATCATTTTTAACAGTGTATGTTAATCTTGTTCCCCAGAGCTCTCCATCTGTCTGTACCAAACCCCAGCACTCTGACCCTGCAGACACAGTGGGATTTTCTCCCCAACTTTCCAGCCTGCATACTGCCCCCCCACCAAAGCACAACCCAACCTCCACAGAAATGACCCTGGCATGAAAATACCAATCATCTCCCTACAGACAGCAACGCGAATCCCCTCCCAACAAAGATGTTCTTTAGCCAACTAAGTGCTCCAAGTCGCACCATCTGTTTTAAATAAACATGATCAATAACGTGTAATAGCCCTAAGCTTTCATTAAAGCCTATATGACAAAGTGCTAATATTAAAAAAGGCAAGTGCCTTCAAGTGGTACACCAGGAAGCATATGAATGAAGCAAATGAAAAGTTTAAGTCTGATTATGTTAGAAAGCTGCCCTACAGCACAAAATGGAAAAGGACTGGTACAGACTCAGGTGTGGGCTGGTACTCCCAGCAATGGGTGAGAATGCTTTGTAAAAAATAAACTTGGCAACAAACACCAGAAGTTTGCAAATCTCTACCCCAGGGGTTTTGCATATGAAGTGCTCTATTACTGTTATCACTGAAGTATTGGGAATAATCAAGTAACAACAAGAAAGGTAAACACAGAGGTTTTGTACCGTGTCTTAACTTCTACACAGTGC
Source organism: Bombycilla garrulus (assembly GCA_013400315.1). Classification (NCBI taxonomy): domain Eukaryota; kingdom Metazoa; phylum Chordata; class Aves; order Passeriformes; family Bombycillidae; genus Bombycilla; species Bombycilla garrulus. The sequence continues at coordinate 41,535 of VXBU01001734.1, forward strand.
TTTTGAGAGACCATGCAGGTAAGACAAAATTTATTTATTCATTAGTAGTGCTGCATAGCAACTTCCTTAAAAAGAAAAGAACACAAAATTAATTTTACACAGACAGTTGTTTTCCAATTTCAAAATCAGATGCTCCCTTAAATGGCTCAATGTGCTGAAGAAATGGGTGAACAGTTGGGCAATGCTGACCAAAGGCACAGACTGTGAAGTGGAATATGAAGTATTTCTGACTAGAGCCAAGTCAAAAGCACGAGCCAGCATGTTGGTGTACTCAATTCTGAGCTGATCCAATATTCTTAAATCCTTGCCTATAACCCTCTGATAAAAGCCGGCCTGCTTAAAAAGACCAGGATCTTAAAATCGATTGAACAAATGTAGAAGTTCAAATCCAAACACTTTTCATTGAGGACAATTTGATGCTGAATATCATTACCTGATCATAATAATTTTATATTTCACAGTTTTATAATCTGCTTTAAGAGATATCTGGCCCAATACAGCTCAAGTGAATATGCACTGACACAGAAGCACAGATTGTAAGCCCAGTGAGAAAACTAACAGAGGTAACAGACTTAATGAAATTATTTAAGCAGGGTGCACTTAATAACCTCTGCTCTTATAACCAAACAGACTAAAGTGCCTGAAACCCATAACACAGGGATAAGCTCAAGGAACTCAGGGCTGTGACTCATTATTTCTCCTTCTGTTAAGGATGCTACGTGGTCTAGCGCGGCCAACCTTCCTGAACTGGGATTAGCCCAGTTTGTAAAACGTGGATATTATGTAACTGCCTGCTTCACTTAATTTAGCACTTACCAACCACTCTGAGATTTTCAGAAGAGTTATATAAATAAGTACAGGTCCCTTTCATACTTCTGCATCAGACAAGAACATTTAAAACTCACTGAGCTTTCATCTCTTGCTGCTAAAAGACTGTTCAGCCTCAATAAATTTGCTGGCAAAACAGCTTGCTGCTACCAACCAGCCAGGATAATGCAATTCCTTGAGTTTAATGTGTCATAGAGAATTAAAATATTTGTGCTGAGTGTTTTCTTTTTCCTCCCTACAAAACAAAAACCCCAAAGGCCTAATCTCTGTTGAGGAGCTTATTATACTGTGCAACAGGAAAGACCTGACACCAGGCAAAGGAAAAGAGGAGGGGGGAATCAAAATCACAAATCTGGGTTACGTATTTGTGTAACTGCAGAATTCTTTCACCCCGTTTTTGCCAATTTAAGAAGATAAAGTGACATGAGCAAGGGTACTGAAAGCCCTTAATAATATCCCTTACTGCCTTCAAAAGAGAATTTTCCCCAGAAGCATATTCCTGTATCTCTGAGAAGCAACAAACTGACTAAAATATGGAGGGGAAAGTGCTTCCCACCTATTCAACAGGCTGGTGTCCCACATCTGTTCTATCCACAAATACTCACTAAAGGGTCACAGGGCTGTTGTTCAAATCAGCAGAGTGACAATAGGGCTCTATGGAGAGCCTGGCTCCATTCAGCATTCCAACACCAGCAATACTGAAGAACACATTTCCTGTGGTTCCCACAGGCCCAGATTTACCTCATCTCAGGGAAGATAATACTTTTAACTTACACACCTATTCTGGGAAATATAAATCTGGGTAAAGGAAAAAAAAGTTTCATTTATGCAATTTTTTTTTCTAACTGAAAAGGAAATAAATGTTGCAACACCACTGGATGTAAACCTACACTGGGGAAAAAAAAACCCCAAAAAACAACAAGCAAATAAATTATGTCAAGTGAAACCAACCAAACAAGAAGTGAAAATTAGATGTTTTGACTTTTCAGTCAAGTCACCACCTGTGAAATGCAAAATGCTACAGCCAGGAGACAGAAGCTCAGCTTCTGCACATTCTATCAGACTGTACAAGGGCACTCTGAGCTGAAAAATCACTAATGAAGTCTATTTTTCTAACAAATGGCTGCTTGTACAAACTGCCAGGCAGAGCAGGCGATTATGGCTGTGGCACTGGAGCGCACTCAGACGCACGAATTCTGCTCCTGGCATTGGGGGCACATCAATGCTGCCTTTGTCTGTGAAGTCACCAGGAGAAGAGTCCATTTCACATGTTTGAGTTTGTTTAAAACAATGGTTTAAACTGAAAAACCTTCTTGGTTTTTATATTGACTCTTGTTGTTTTCCATAGAACACTTGGAATATAATACAAAAAGTTGTCCCAGTGCAGTAAATTCCTGTAAATTCAGTGTAGGTGGGTCCTATATGTTTTTGGTTTTGAGGACATCATGCTGAAGAGATTCATTTGTTCTCAGACTATTGCCTTGAAACACCAGAACTAAACATGATTTCTGTTAAGGACACTTCTTTCCTGACTGGATGCTTGCTCCATGGCTTGCTGGCAAGGTATTTCAGATCAGGAAATTGCAAACATCCTTACAAAAGAGGCCAACTCTTCTATTTAAATACCAGCTATTTAGGGCTTAAAATTTTAAGGTAAATATACTAATGAGACATAAGATTTGAGAAATGCATGATCTGCTAATGCTGTTTCCTGGCCAACAGGACTAATCCTCATGAGACAAGAGATCAGATGTAGGAATGCTAGAGCACTGCTGTGCTTGGGATAGGAGGAGGAGAGCAAAAGGAAAAACCAGCCACATAAGTGCTCTGCATCCACAGAGAAGTACTTTCAGAGAGAAATAACTAACCACAGTTTCTTGTTTCCATCAACAAAATACACATCTTGCCCCTTTCTTTTCTTTGTAATGAAACAAAACTGAAAATTGCACTGAGGTCCAAGAATTCCTGTATTCAGAATCACTGTGAATTTTTCCTTGAAAGGAAAGGCTGAAACTCACTGTCTTGCTCCCACAGGGTTTATTGTTTGGTTTTCAATTCTGCAGGGTAAACTCCTGCTTTTCTTCTCTTCCTCTTCCTCATTCAAGTGAACCCTGATTCCTGAGTACATGGTCTTCAACACAGAGCTCTACAAATATCCTGAATTTGCTTTTTCATCTCTGTTTTCGTAAGGCTGTTTCCTGCCAAGGTACTTCTAATTAGAAACATGTATTTAGTTATACAACATTAAAATTTATTTCCATACTAGTATCCACCAACAATATGTGTATGTATCAACAATGTGCTTTGTGCTGGTTAGTGATAAAATATGGATGCTGATAACTATGGTATCTTTAGGACAATTAAAACTAATTGAAATCAACTTATTCTTCAAAGTTATGAATTATCAAAAGCAGTCACATAAAGAGTCACTCTCCAGTCTTCTCAGACATCTTTATCCTCTCAAAATAACTTTTTACAGTGAACTGGTACGTTGAATGTTACAGAAATTAAGAATTAATTGGAAAAAAGATCTGATTATGAAGAAGTCCAACTGGATCTGACAGCTAAGGCTCACTGGTATTTGGCAAATGCCACAAAACCACTCAGAGAATGGCAAATGGCATAGAACTACTCAGAGAATACCAAAGCTATTAATCATCAAAATATTATTTGACTGCTCTAATTTGTGAGTAACTCTACATGTCTGTATTTTTAAAGCCCCCAAAGCATGATGAACTAAAACATTCAATAAAAAAGACTGTTTTAAAACCAAAGTACAGTGTTCTGGAGTGTTTATTGATCAGCAGTTTAATGCTGCACTAAGATTCGCAAAGTCCAAGAGACTTCAAAAGCAAAACACAGAAAAAAATAACAAAATCTAAATTATTCACCGGAAAACTAAAGCTTAACATTAAGCCCAATAAAAACTAATGGAATAGCATGACAATATATTCATCAAAAATGATGTTTTCTTGACAAGACTGGTAAGGACACAGCAAAGAAGAGAAAAATTTTATGAAGAGAAATAAAAATAGGGCATTATTGCCCATGTTCTCTTGTTCCTGCTGTACCTCATATCTTTGGAGTCTAAAATTACCCAAAAAAAATCCCTAGCCTTAATCCCTAAACTTAGTCATCCCTAAGACTAGTATCAGAGCAAGTATTGCAATTTGTCTTTAGAAAACTGGTATGTTTAATTTTTTACAACCATTGTGTCCAGCAAAGCGCAGCTTCCTCTGCAGCTGTGATGCAGCCATCCAAATCTTTATTGAAATTATTTGTTGTTACAAAGTTTTAGAAGACAAATCACAGCTGCAAGTTAAGGACTGGTACATCACAGCAAGGAGTTATGTAAACTTCATTTAAAGCCATTAAGTAAAAATTAGACTTGTACAAGTAATTTAGTACAGGTATAGAGGAAGTCTAATTTTCAGCTAAATGGAAGCTTGTGGAAGATCAAAGAAGAAAATAAAAATCAATAAATTTGTACTCAGCTTGCTTTATGAACTCTAAGGAAGCACTAAAACATCCCCCAAAAGCTTATTTTTTTTTTAAATCCTAAATGGAATGAACAAGGGGTGTAGCCTCCAAGACAGATTAGAAAATAAAATAAAATGCATGGGAGATTTCTCAAAAGCAAAATGAACAATACTTCTGTTCAGAAAGGTCATCACAAAAATTACAGTTTCTTTTTCAACAGATCTTCAGTTCTTGCTGCAGACTGAAACCACTACTCTCATATTTGTGATGCCTACTTGTCCTAAAGCCTCAGAACATAACTGAATCTTTATTAAAGAATACACAAGACAATGAAGATGATGTAGAACACTGAAGTGTTGCCAGCTCCTAATTATTATTATTTTTAAAGAATTGTCAGTTCCTGTTGTCACAAATGCTGTCAGTGTTTCTCTGAAGTTTTATTTAAGGATGGCGTGGTGCTCCTGCTGTATCAGGACATGCAATATGTTCACAGTGTCCAACTCAAATATTTACATGTTTGAGTCTCTAACAAGGAAACTGTTCATCAGGCTATTTATAGCTACCTTCATGATTAATGAAGGCTCTTAATTTTCTTAACAACTACCTGCTTTGCCTGGGATTTGTAGAGCACCACGCTACACTACAACAATGGGAGATTATTCCAGCCGTCCAGAAGCACCACAGTGAGTCCTATGGGGACCAGAATGTGGCAGGTGCTTCCTGCAAAGGGAAAACTCCATACACAATTACCTTTTTAAAGTGGGCCTGGGCTATTTTATAACGAAAAACTGGAATTCTCTGTGAACTTAATCCATTTGGGAGATGCTTGTGAGGAGTGGTAGCAAAAATACAGCCACAATTTTAGAAGCAATTCACATATTTGTGGTTCAACCACACAGACTATGTCTTTTAACATCTTAAATGAGAAAAAATATATGAGAAAAGTAACCAGATAAAATTTTTAACATTTTTAAAAACAATCACAATTTCCTACTCCATGAGAATTTTCTTCCTCTCCCTTGGTTTCTTTTGTTTGTTTGTTTGTCTTCAAGCTGCAACTGGGTATTTTCGTGGCATAAAAAGAGATGTGGTCATCACTCACTGTCTCTAATCCAAGTTTACCACATGCTGGGCTGAAAATTACCAGAGCCAAGCAGCAGTCTCTTTTAAAGGCAATCATGTGGACCCAGATTGTAGGAAGCCTCTCAGATTAAATGCTGATATATTTTTGTTGAAATATAAGCCATTAAAAAAAAAAAAGGAAGTGAAAATGCACCACATTAACTAATGGTTATTTTTGCTATCAGCAAAATAATCTGCCACCCAATCCAAAACAATGACTGAAAATATTGTTCCAAATAATCTTGAATGCAATTAAACCCTAACAATACTTGGACAAATAGAGTTGCTATTCAAGACAAATGAAGCAAAGTCCAGCACCACGTTGTAAGGTGGGAATCCTATATTCTGTATTGCCTCTGTCAGCAATCTGCTGAGTGATCCTGAGGGCATTGTTCTATCTCAGCTCCCCATGACCCTGAACTATGACCTGTGCTAAAGGGAACTCTCTCAGAAAGGGCTCTTAAGTATTATTGATCAAAAATTTTACAAAAATGACATTTATATTCATTCACTCATACATTGCATTCATATGCTATATTCAAATGAATAAGATTTAACTTTTGATTTTCATTTTATCATGGTCATGAATCGTTAGTTCAGCCATATGCCCACTGTTCATGTATTTCTTTTCAGAACCTTAAAAAGCCCACTTTGGAAAAAATGTGCTATAACAGAGAAAAAAGAAGTTACCAATTAAATGTAAGATGAGCATCAAGCTGAGATTTTGAGGAAGTAAACTCCACCATCACCAATTCCACTGCTGACGTTACACTTTGATTCAGCTATTGAAAAACTGTCTTTTATCAGTCAAGATGACAAGCACATATCTCTTAAGAGATTTCAACCTTTCAGATGGGATGATGTTACATAGCTATAAGGACTTGTTCTGGACAGCTCCTAAACAGTTATTAAAAAAATTAATCTGTTTTTGTAGTTGTCTGGTCTTAAAGTCTTGTTTTAAGAATGAGATACCCCTCTGCCCTAGCCATGGAAACAAACCCCAGGGGAGGACGGGGTCACTCTCATGCCTAGAGGTTCACAGTATCTCCCAACTCTCAAAAGCTGTACCACTCAAATGCTTCCTCCAGACCCATAAAAAAAAACTTCACACCTTTTTAATTTTTTTGACCATGAACTTTTCCCTTGAAAAGAGCATCTGGTTGTTCTTTGCTGACTAGTCTGTCTAGGGAGTCTTCCTTCAACTCACAGCATTTGGGCACCTTTAATTCTACTGCTCCTTCTTGGACAAACAGTATTTTGGAGAAGGCGTGTCACCATCACAACAAATATTACTTTTGCTCTGTGGCAGAACCACTCACTGCCTTTGAACAATTCAGAGAGTAAGACCCATCTGCATGGGTGTATGCAATATTTTTTCTGCTTGAAGCCTTTTACCAGCAAACACACTTCCAATTTAGCATCAGGACTACATGCAATTGTGGCAAGCTAAAGCAGCCAAAAAGCAGAAATACAAAAATCAATATAGCCAATGGTCCTACATAACTAAAGAAACAGTACCCTGAAAAAAAACAAATTAAAATGAGATTATTTTTGTCATTCAATTACAGGTAAATGCAGAAAAGCACCTGCCAAACACTCTCCATTTTGTCCCAAGCAATACATCACTTACCTTTTGGTGTGATTCTCTAAAGAAAAAGTAAAGTGTTTTGATTCAAGTTATTGGGGCAGAGAGCCAACACCATGTTTTGAAATTACTTTCAAGACTTCCAGAAAGTACTGGAAGCTCCCCATATCTACAGAAGCAGCTGTGAGCTAGAGAAATGAAACTACATGAATCTGTATTGTAATCTCAAGGCAATAGATACTTCTATTCATTATTAATTTTTAACCCACTTTCTGAAACAAATCTCTCCTAGGGACCAGTGGAAAGAGAAATAGGCTGGGGAGATCAAAGAGCCTAAGGCAGTAAGCAGCAAGCCCTTAAACCAAAGGAAAAGAGAAGAGATGCTAAACACATACATTTGACAACAAAAAGCAGTGTATCCTTCCTTTATGTAGTGGTTTCACTGCATTATCTCTTTGTCAAATGCATTTTTAGCACTGGATGTAACAAATCTCCCTGGCCCCCAGAAACATGACTGAGCTAAAGCTAATGCTCATGTGAAAGGTGTTGGTGGTATTTCTAACAGCTTCCAAAAGGCCTGGAGGCAGTGCAAACACTGTTTTTGCAGCAATCCGTAACCAGTAAAAAAAGATAGAGCATGAAATATACCCTCATAACACCTTACCCCAACACACCTGATCTCTGCAGTATTTTAGAGACCATCTTTTGGAGAAGCACCAGTTTCAACAGAAGTTCTTGAACCAATGGCATATTAAATCCCTTCAACATTTAAAGGAGCAATAGGCTGAAGGTAAATATTTTATATTCTGTTTTCTCCCCTTCTGTGTCTGCCCAAGATTTACAGAACACACAGGCCTACTTGACACTTCCTATGCTCTAATTTGTAGCAGAAGAGCATTGCAGTACATTTACATAAACTGAAATAGCCTGATAAAAGAAGCAGTTACAAGAACTTGAAAGCTCAAAAAGCAACACAGAAGAATATAAAGCACACCATTGTTTCAGTTAGGTAAAGGTCCACTTAAACAAGGGCTTTACCTAATTTAATTCAAAGGAACCTGCAGTTTTATTTTCCCAAAGGTATATCTGGAAGGACTTATTTGTGCAGAGTTATTTGTGCAGAGTTATGAAGGAGTTATTTGCTATTTCTCAACTACTGAAATGGGAATATATCACCATTCCTATGTGTCATCAGATTTGTTCTTCACAACAATGGAAAACTTGCAGTGGTGCATTTGATAAAATTAGAGTGAGGCAGTCTGTGTGTGTGCGCTACTAAGATAAAACCCTCAGTAAATCAGAATCATTACCATGCTTGGCAGTTCAAGATACTCACAAAACTATTTTTTTCAGCCCCTAAGCACTATACCATATTTACCTTTAGTAACAGTTTTACTTTAAAATCACTTTAGTTTGTAAATTACATTAAACAATCCTATTATTTTACAGTGATAACATCTTCCAAAAGTCTACAGGCAAAAATTTCATCCAGTAACTCTACATTCATTAAGAAGTATGTTAACACATCTTTGAGTTCTTCCCCTGGTGTTAGCTCCATCTTTCTAGCTGTAAAGCATTTGAAGATGGGAGCAAAGCAGGAGCCTTACATGCCACTTTCTAACTTAATGAAACACTAATTCAGTTTGAAAAAGAGAGATGCAAGAACAACAGTGCTGCCCCAGCAAACACCTGTGTGGCAGCTTTGCACTGCCAACAGCAAAAGTGAGATGCTTTTCAACACATACATTTATTACTTTTGAAGGTCAAACATTTTATCAGTAAAATACACAAACTGGCTAGTCTGGGAAAATATTTTAAATCAGTTCAGTTCAGTTCAGTTTATTCTGCAAATGTTTTCCAGTAACAACTTTCATCAATCTCTTCTGTCCAGTATTTCTTAAGAACTAAGCAAAACTGCTGTCTGGTAACACAGAAACAATTAGACACAAGCAGAGGGCCAAAAGTCTTAAAAATGGCAATGCCTCCATTTTTGAAGATGGACAGGCAGAATGAGACATGGTACTTTCCATTTCACACAGCTCATCTATCATAGTGATACTCTCCATTTCCATTAATTACAGGCTGTTTGCACGTAGTGGTAAAAATACTAACGTAAAGGTTTAGTTAGGGAATATTTTGGATCATCTGAATATTTGCCATCACGCTTTCCCACAATGAAGTCAGACATTCTCAATGTAAATACTAATTTTTTTCAAGTACAGACGATAAAAATAGGACTTACTAAAATACAAAATAGGGCAGATATTTGACCTAATGTTCTTCAGTTCCCTCTTCTACAAGAAAGTTAGTTATTTTGTCTCAAAAACTTTGTAGGGAAACAAGTTCTTTAAGCATTTGCCTGTATTTCTAGTAAGATGTCTGATAAAACATTTTAGATAAACTGGAAAATCCAAGCGTTTTATTTGGGATTCTCTATACAAGTATCTCTTATAGACACATTGCAACCTGATCATCTTGGTTCCTTAAGAACTCTGGTCACCCAAATAAGCCTTATTTTAAGGAAAAAGAAACACATTACATGATTTAAGAGATTAATTTTTTAGGATGGATTCAAAGGAGCCCTCCAAAATGAGCATGTGTGCTGATCCTATACCAAGCAGTACTATGGCTATAAATTTGTGTTCCACCCAATGCCTTGTGTTCTCTCTCTGCATCACAAGTATCTTCTATATACAAGCACACACTGCTGAATCTTAGGAATTCAGTGACATTTTTTCATTAGTAACTACAGTAATAAAATCTAAACCTATGCTTTTATTTGTCATTGTTATTGTGATGTTTTAATAATGTTAAAAATAATCCTAGGGCTCCTCTGTGATTTGGTTATCTCATAGGACAAAAATTATTTCTAAAATAATTTCTAAAAACATGATCATTTTCCACTAAGCAGAAGTTGAGAGAGGTATGTTATTTTTTAAGATGATAAAAAATGAGGTTTTCTTGGAGGTTTTCCTCACCTTTTCTGTCTGGTTTGAGATTCCGATCCACTGGCGGTGGCTCACATTCTGCAGCAGGTACCGACCGTCTGGGAGGGGTCTTTGGGCTGGACCTGAAACCCATGTGAGCAGGAGGAGGGACTTGCTTTCCAAATAATGGAAAATCAAACGTGCCTGGTATCATTGGTACATAGTTTGTTTCCTGGATGGGTTCAGTGAAGCTGCTGGAATGCTGTCGTGGAGGAGAGTTGGGATTCATTGGGACATAATTTTCATCTAGTTCTTCACTTGAAACACTTCCCACTGTCAACATGCTTCTGTTTTTCTAGAATTAACATATATTTCCTTTAACAAAATAAGTTATGCAATCAGCTGTGAATCATATGAGTCTTTTAACCTAATCTACTCAGATTAATGTATTCTATTGAAACTGAAAAATCACAAACACTGCACAGCTTGCTCTCTTACACAGGAACAAAGAACATTCAAGTACTGTCACTGTCGCCTCTCATCAGATCAAGTCATACTTACAAAGTGGTTATGGAAGCCCTCCAATGAATTAGATCTGTCATTCGGAAACGTTCGTGGAATATCATAACAGTCTTGAGAACTAAGTTCTAAAGAAACAAGAAGAGAAAGTGGCTATTTATCACCCCTGTTCCTGTCACTTGGCACAGGCATCCAAAGTCTGTTGTTATTTACTGTCTGCTTCTGAGAGTACACAAACACATCTCCTGAAGCCGTGGTCCCTAGATTTATCTATGTTTGAGGTTGTTCACAAACAACCTTAGCACTCATCAGTCACAACTTGAAGCTCTCACAGTGGCATTTTTCTATGGCAAGAAAAGAGAAATTAATTTTTGCTTTTAAGGAAGCAGCAGGGAAAGCTATTTCCAATTGAGCAGGTGTAAGAACTTAGTGTAAGAGTGAGAATCTGGGCCCTCATGAAAAACCTGTTCTAAAATAAACAAGCAGCAGATGTAGTTTAACGTCTGGAGAAAGGTTTTCTGACTGATGCCCTTTGCTTGGAAAGTGCTGATTCAACAGGATCCCATCTGTTGCAGGAACAGGTGAATCCCTTCTCTCAGCTCCTCAGTGTGGTCTCCAGGGGCTTTTAGTCGGAGCAGACTGCTGCAGAACCAAAGATCTCTCCCTTTTCGAAGTCCTGGCTCCTGGCAGTCCCCATTAAGCAGGTCCTCAGCTCTGTGCCTGGTTCTTTGCTGGACAGGGGTCCTTGTGAGACTCCTGGATCCCAGGTGCTCTCATCCATGCAGACAGCAGGCTGCCTTACCCTGTGCCAGGGATGCCCCTCCTCATGATGCCGGCAAAGAAACTGGGCAAACTCTGGGGTTTATCCCCACCTTCCCTGAAAAAAACCTCTGAAGTTTCTTTAAGATTTTCACTACAGAGGAAAGATAAACAACTCTGCTCTTAAGTACCAAATTTAAACAGTGTTTTCAGAAAGACTGCTTTTCCTGAAGCAGATGATCTCAAATTCAGTGTAGAAATACTCAGCAAAATGAGAGAAAATAGGCAAAGCAAACAAGGATCTTTCACAGTGTTACTTTGTAATTTCAAAACATTAACAACCACCAAGATTTTATGCTCAATGTACAAAATGAATGACAAATAGCACAATAATATCTGAGCATCTATATGAGCCCATTCATCCTGTATATTGCCTTCTCTAAAAGCCTCATATTCATCCCTCATTTCAAACAATCCTCCTTTAAAATCACCTCTAACATTAGTATTGATTTAAACCAATATAAAATTTCACTTTAGAAACAACACTGTAATACCTACCTGCTTCAGAAATCTGAAAGAAAATGAATCTCTTAACCCAAGAGTGGTTAACAAGACAATATACATGACAGCACATCTGGAGTACCAACATTTAGGTGGCCACAAGGAACAACTTTAATTTTACCAGAAGACTGCAGTAAGCATATCTATCACATGGACAAAAAGAAAGGCTAGTGGCAATGATCATCAAATCAGGGTTGATCTCAAACCTCTGGGTATACACCATATCCCATTGATCTTCATGAAACAATTTCAGCTTCTGCAGATTGGACCACACTTCACTAAGCTCACTTTGGTCATTCTGAAAGACTGATAATGGTAGTACTCAATTCAGTTATATGAGCTTATTACCAAATAAATATGTCTAGATCTTCAAATATTTTTTAGCCAAGGCTGAATGCCACAGTGCAACATACATCCCTTATGGATGTTCTGCATTTTGCTGTTTTGATGGTTTCCTTTAAAAATCTCCGTTCCTTTTTCTTATATATTTTAAACATAGCAAACACAGGCCACTTTGTGAGGGGTTAAACACTTGTTCCTCCAGGCTAGAAATACCCCTCTCACATCATTCAGCCTATTCGTATCGCTCAGATCCCATAGTTCAAGACAGAAATCCTGCAGGATAAGGCACGAACACTGACCTTTCCGGAAGACATTGGGATCTCCCGTTGAAATGGTGTTACTGCGAGAGGGCGGCGCTCCCGCGGCGGGGATGCAGTAACTGCTGTCCGTGTCCGAGGCAGCGCGACCCATGCTACAGGTTTCCACAGGAGAGCGATCGGCCGCCTGGTGAGGTTTGGGTGGCCGAGGCGGAGGGATGTCCGGAATAGTCTCCAGTTTGGAAGTCTGAGACAATGTTCCCTCTGGGAAAGTTCGTGGGATCTGATAAGTACCTCCGGGTGTGGGGGGAATGTCATAGCTAAGGGAGATGTGCCTCATCTGTGCGTCCAATGACGTTGCTGACGGGGTATTGAAAACGTGCTGCTCTCCTTCGGCATCGGTCCCAGATGGAGACGCTGCCTTGGGCAGAACATCCTGGGAGTAACTCCTAGGCAGGTTGTAGAGGCTGGAGTCTGCCAGCGTCAGCGCCGAGCGGGAAGGCGGGGAATCGTAGACGCCCTGCTGCGGGAAGAAGCCGTTCACAGCGTGCTTGCTCCCTGATGGAGCAGGGTTTTTGTGGGAGGGCAGGTTATCGTTGCAGTCTGTTTCTGAAGAGCTGGATTTTGCAGAGTCAGCATGAGATCTACGTGTGAGATGGAGAGATTAGAACGTTGATGAACACGCAGAGAAAAACAAACATTGCAAATCATAAACACAGCGTTTATCGTGTAACCAACTGAAAAGTCTACCAGTGCCTTCCAATTTTTTTTTTTTAATGAGATGCAGGAACTTGATTATTAAACAAACAGGAGTACCTAGGGATCCTAAGTAACTGCATTCATACAAATCCATGCATGTGAAATACATAGCAAAACTGTGGGGCTTTATCAACAGCTCCACAACACGTTGATGTTTCATAAAGCAAGTGATTTTCAGGATGCCAGTTTGAAACCAAGTTTGCTTGGGGGCTGGAGGTTTTTTAATAATTTTTTTTTTTTTAACCCATGCTGCAAACTAGCAACACTTTATTGGCACTGTTAAAGGTAAAAATAAGATGCTCAATTCTTGGATTTACAGTAGTTGCTAATTCTAATCATCATGAAAAAACTGTTAAGAGAAAAAATATGACTGCTTGTAACCCCCCTAAATGTGTGCCTGAAGTTATACTGACCATGTAAAACTCATTTGAAATATGTAAGGAAAAGAGAAATAAGAGATAAGATCATAAATAGGAGGAAAATAGTATGTTCTTTGAGGGGAAAAAAATCCATAGGTTGCATGTGCAACAGAGAGCTTTTGTCTTAAATGCAAATGAAGGCAGTGTTGTTAGATAAAGCTACAGAGCAGTTTTGATTTCTTAGGAAATTCTTTTACGAGAATGGCACTTGTTAGTACTGGTACTAACCACTACCAGTAAACTTACATGGAAAGTAACCACATTATAATAATTTTATTTCCCTTCTAAACCTCTCCATTTACTGTGCTTCAGGTAGAGAAATTCTGTTATCAGTCTGGCTCCTTGCTTAAATGAAAGTCAAAACAGTGACAATAGTAACACTGGAGATGTTAGTGGTGTAGTTAACGAAGTCCATATGCTTTTTGATCAAACACAATATTTCCTATTTTCATTACCTCAATACCATACCATTGTGTTAATTTACACATGCCTGTGTAAATATTTCAGCATGCACGTGTATCAATGAATACCTGCAGTATAACTCTTAGTAAGGTCTATTAAGCAACTGGACCACACAGTTCCAAAACTTTTGAGGAATAAAATACATAAATAAAGTACACCCACTACCACAAGAAGCATTTTCTCCCTCATTTAACAGGTTCTGCACTGCACCTCAAAGTGATCACAACCAATATTTATTATTCACATTTAATTTGTCAATAAGTCTGTACAAAACTTTCCTAAAGGACAGGATTTATCTCCCAGGGTTCTGGCAAACTGAGGAAAGAGAAACCCAGTTAAGCTGTTCATCAGAAGAATGGAGACTGTGTGAAACACAATCTGTTCTTCTTAGATATCCATCTATACCTAGTGAATCATCCCCAAAGTGCCTCTCTGCCAGCTTTCAGGGGAACCAACATGATCAGCTTGGAATGGACATCTACACTCAAGAGAAATGTCATTCAACTCACCAACTGGTTTTTGTTCAGCTTATCAGCAAAGATACAATCTTCCATCAGGACAAAAGGCTTATGACAGTCCTCACTTCAATTTTATCACCTTTTTCTATCAGCTTATTCTTATTGTTTTAGCATTTTTCCATTAGAAAAAGTATAGTCATTTTGCTCTGGTTACTATCTTAAACATAAATTTCAGTGCTGTCACTGGTCAGAATTGGTTTCTAGGTAACTCTGAACTTAAATCTGCATTTAATTTAATTGATTTTCCCAAAAAGAAGAGAATTTTCTCATTAATTGTCCTCAGCACAACCAAGGAAGTAAAAACTTGCTACATTCCTCATTATGCTGACCATGAATATATGTATTTCTCTTGTTTAGTAACAGTTGTCTCAGAGCTCTTTGCCTCAGAGCCTGAAAAATTCATGCATGAACCACTGGAAGTTTATATCACTTGCAAAAAATAGAGCTCATAGGACTGAAGGAAGAACATGAGGTTACAGAGTGCATAACAGATTGTGAACACTCTGAGCTCAGCCCCTGCTGCAGCCCTTCCTCTTTATTCAAAGGATTGATTTTGGAGTTCCTCACTCTCTAGATATACTCTCCTAGTTCTATGACATCCATTTAGACCAAAATCCCACAAAAAGTCAGGCATTTTTCACATGAGCAAATATGGCAAGGACTGGGATCTCTAATTTTTATACTACAAAAATAAAGTGGGCAGTCTAGAGAAATTGGGACACTGACAATCAATCGCAGAACCAAAATTATTAGTTCCAGTTCACTAGGATATACTTTAAAAGAAAAAAAAAAATCTAAAAAAATGGAATAAAATAAACAGGCAAAAAACAAGCAGGAATATATAACCAAAGCTCAAAATTAAAGAGCAGCATATTTACAATGCCAGAGCCTAAGGATTACCCATGAAATGCAAGCAATAAATGCTATCCTTTTTAAATACAGGAGTTTTTCGGGGTCTAAGTGAATGGTGCTTCTTCTTGCTTGACCACAAGCGCTTGTGCAAACAGAAGGCTTTCAAAACCATGACACATGAGGCAGCCATGTCTGTCATTTGCTTAGCTGACAGCAACAGCTTACATTTCTCATTACAACAGGGCATTTCTGATTTAATTCACAATTTTGAAAGTAATTTTTTGGAATCAACATCTTAGTCTACTGAAATAGTTTTCAAAATATGAGTGGGTTGTAAGCAACCCAAATTTGCACAACTGAAAGTTTGAAGACACTCTGAAACAAAGAAAACAGTTTATCCCAAAATGAAATGAGGGAATTTGGCCTCAGAATTTCAACTATTTTTAGAAGTCAGCATTAGCCACTGATCATGACAAGAACACCATATACAATTCTGAAACTGTACAGTGCATAGCTAACAGGAACAGACTATATTCCTGGTTTGTTTTTTTTTATTTTTTTAATGACTTCTGTACTTCAGAAATTTTAATTTTTTCCTTTAGTACAGCTCAATAAAAAAATGAATTGGCTTAAATATTGCATTAATGGTTATTATGATAAGTATTAAAGGGTTTTTCACCTCAGTTTACTGGCAAAGCTGGATGTAACAGAGTGATAACTCCTCATTTATAAGCAGAGGATGACTATGACAAGAATTCAGTGTTACCATGTGTGTATATCACATATGTACAAATTATGGTAAGTGGCCAAACTGTCCCTTAATAGGTGCTAGGACTGGCCATCTCTTTCCACACACCAAGAGAAGAAAACTGTCCAGCCTGTTGATCTACAAGGACTGGGCATTAAGCGGATGGAGAGGAGGAGGGGCAGTGAGGCAAGGGAAGCCCAGTAAAAATCCAGCCTCCAAATACTAAAAACCACTTGTCGACAGAGAGCCAGGGAAAAGGTTTATAAAGTGTTTTAGTCTGAGGGGTAATCACCTCATTTTTGCAAATAAAGTATTCGGGCTGGCTTGACCACGCCATCCTTTTCAGCTGATTATTTTCCCATCCACAGGAATCAATATGACTGATTAAACAGAATATTATGAACAAAATGGCAGCAAAACTGCTCTTGTGTGCCAGCAATCTGGGCAGCAACAGCAACAGCAACCATAGAAAAACCAGGATAGACATAAAAATAAACAACAAGCTGACCTCTTTTCAGAAAACTGAAGCCAAATTTACATAGTTTTTCTGTTAAAATTCACAGAACACCATGCAAGATGAGTCTCAAACAAACAATATTTTCAGGCAAGTTAATGGCTCTGTGATTAATTTCTCACACGTGTTCAAGAATGGTTACTGTTCACTCACTGCAGTGGAATCTTTTTACTTTCAAAGTCTTCTAATAGCAGGTATTCCTGCTCTTCTGAGAGAAAACGTGGCCCTTGGCTGGTTCATACACATAGGAAACATGAGGAAGACAGCATTTAGTATTTCAATACACCTCTTGAATGAGCCAGAACAATAAGGGATTTGGAAGCAATGTTTGGCTGCATTTTCATATCTAGGATCCAAATACAAACCTGAAAATCTCCCTAAATGCTACAGTGAAACAATGCTCTTTCTTAAGTCAGCAGTGATCAGAGCATGAAACTATTTAAGAGAAAACTACTGTATTACAGTTACAGGTGCAATTGCTGCATGCAAGACATTCTCACAGCAGTATGTGGTGCACTCTATGACACTGTAATGGAGCATTTAATAAATATTTGCTAGATCTGAAACACTACAATTCTCAAAAATCCCAAGGAGGTGACTCAGATACATCTATGTTTCACAGTTACTCATCTCACCCAGAAAAGAACCTCAAAGCCTTGAAATAAAAGTCAGTGGTTCCCCGATTACCTGTAAAGTAACATGCAGAATCAGAATAGAAAATGTTCCCTCTGTACATTGGTAATTTTTAAGTCTAAAGGGAAAAAAAAAAAGTAACAGTACCTGCTTGTGTAATTACAGCTATTAAGCCTTGCACTTTACACTAAGTCTGTATGAAACACACAGATAAATTGTTCCAAGCCTGGAAAACAGGAAAATTATGTAGGCATTTATTTTTTTTTTTCTTTGTCTGTAAGGATGTAGATTGGAGTAAAGTGCACTCTTACTAATCATCTTAGTAATGTGCTACACAGATACACAAAGCTCTCATTCCATAGGAAAATATCTATATTGTCTATACTCTGTCCCAAATCCAGCAGCTTCCCTACTTTACCAGACCTAAAACACAGGCAGTCCTTTGAGGTGGAACTGAAAGTCCAGCACAACTGTTATTCTGAATTTTCATTATCACAGCCTTTTTAATGAAAGGACACAGTTATTTAGTTACAGAAAATATGCTAAGCCCATATAATATCCAAGTGATCATAATGTCAATGTCTTCAAATATTCCTATAAAGCCATCATTTATTGAAACAATCTTTACACCCTCAAAGATTTTCTTCCGTTCTTTTAGTTCACTAGGCATTTTATCTCCACTGGACCCTTTCTGTCTTCCCCAGTACCTTCTTCCCTGTGCCAGCAGTGACTTCCTTGAGAAATTTTGCAGGCTAATCACAGACTCTAGACTTTGCCACATTTTGTGGCCCCTTCTATGGTCTCCTCGGCCTCTACTTAACCCACACATCACATAACTGCAGAAGTCAGGACAGAAAGTGAATTACACATCCCAAACTTCATAATTCCTAAAAACACCTTCACATTGTGGTGGTAAAACCCTGCTCTGAGCCTGCCCCTCCCAGAACCAAATGGGCACTCAGACATACTTCTGATGGGCCAGGGTGCTGAAATCCAAGTCAATTTCTCTGCCAAGCCATTCTGGAAGTGATACCAAACTTAAAAGCGTTTGGCAGGAACACTGACATTCCTCTTCAGCACTATCAGCTTCTAAACATCACTAAACACTGAAACCTTCAGCACTGGGTTTCCCCTTCTCCTGCAGGAGGATCTGGGGCATTCCCTGCTGCCTGCAACCTGCACATGCCATACTCTGGGGGAATCATAGGCTCATTCCCTTGCTTTATAAGGAAGACTGTAAAGGGTGGATACTTTTCTACCACATAATCATCAGTAAATGGAGCAGGAAACTCCTCAGGCACAACAGGGCAAGATAAAAATGCCAAGGGAGTGCAGAGGACATGGCACAGGTAAAACTGGAAGAGCATCAAGGTGTTGGTGCAGAAGGCACTGCCACTGAAAGGTAACGGCCCCAAGGAATCATGTGAAATAGTCATGAAAACACTCTCAAAGTAAGCCTTCCTCACCCTTCCATGTACTTGTCTCTAAGAAAAAAAAAAAGAATACGATGTTTTGTTATTTTTTCTGGATATATCCCAGCAGATTTTATTTGAAATTACTGCAGAAAAGAAGTTCGCCAGAGGGATTTATAAGGCTCTCCTACAGAGTGCTCAACGTCAGAAGGGACCTCTGGACATTATCTGTTCAGCTTTTCCAATAACTCCAGGTATTGGAAAGGGTTCCAATACAAACCCTTCAAAATCAGGTGAGACTCCACAGGAGCTTGTCCAGTCAAATTCATTTGTGCTTCTTTTAATTTTTTTTTTTTTTTTTTTTTTTTTTTTAAGAGGAAAGAGACTCCAGTATGTCCCTGGGCAGCCTGCTCTAGGAATGGCCACCATGATCCATTCTGGAAAACCACAGTGATATTTCCCAGACAGCTACTATGAATATCATATCCTCCTGTTGAGAAGGTGATGTGTATTTATTTAAGTTAGAAGTAGCAGTTGGAGAAATAAATAGAGATTTAATTTGGTATAAATTCTGAATTTTTCCTTCAAATTTCCTATTGCACACTTCTCTAGAGAACTGACTGTGTAGATACTCTTTATTCAGTAAAAAATAAGGCTTATTTGAGTTTCCTTTTAAATATCTGTTATTTGGAAAAAGCTGAAATTCAGGATATGGAAACCGACTGGTTTCAACCTCTGCATTCTTAGTTATCTTAAAATATTTTTTATTTTCTTGTTTGAGAGTCTGAACCATGCTAGTAATAGTAAACAAATGCTACTTGAAGATCACTGTACTCAGTGATGTGGTAACCTGTCAGGTGATAATAAATTCAGCATGCTTTCTAAACCCCTTCCATGAAAGCTTTAACTGGTGAAACTGGGGCAGCAAATACCAGGAGAGAGAAGGACTAAATTCCTCCAGCTTTTTCTAGTACTAAACTGGACTAAGCACACCAGACTGTGGCAAAAGAAAGGGTACTTTGTGCCATACGTCACACCAAGCTCCACATACACTTGGATCGCTGCATTACTGGTATACTTCATGTTGGCAATTGCTGTCCACACTTTTGGAGAATGCAATATGGGTCTAGCACTGATCAAACAACTTACTATTGCAGCAAAAGGTTTTATGCATGGCAAGAAAAGAAGGAAAAGTTACAGGCAGCTTTCCTGTGTAGATATGTGCATCAAATGCTAGGTGTCTCGGCAGTAAACAAATGCGTTCAGCACAAACATTCTTGGCCTGTAACACAACTAAGTGTTATTAAGAAACAAAAGCCACTTACCTCATAGGTTCAGGTTTTTTACTTTGACAGTTTATTAGCAGTAAGTAGTCTTGAGGATCTTCTTGACCAGAGGAAGACTCCAGAGGAGGGACGTTAATAAGACGATAAGGAGAAGGAAGGGAGGATTCTGCTTGCATGGAAGGCGGTGAAGTGTTGATGGGCAAGGGTAACTCAGTAGATGGTTGTAAAGAACTAACTGGTGGCTTCACAGCATCTGCAAACACAGGAGCAAAAAATTCTTTATACAGGGAAAAATAGCTTTTCAACAGTAAGAAAATTATTAACAAGAGGATGCAAAAAAATCTCGGGGTTTAGTTCAAATTTGTGAAATTGGATATGAGAACATCTAGATGTTAATATTTGTTCCATGGTATTTACATTTACATATCAATCTTTATATTTTGAATCTTCAATCAATTTCTTAAGTAAGCCTTGGAAACAGAGGTTCTGCCTTATTTGATGACTTATTCAACCTGCTTTCTGGCCACAGAAAGAACAAAGATGCTGACAGCTGCGGTAATACAGCTAAAAACACAAATCTGTTGTTTTAATCAAGAGCAGACAAAAGCCCTTAAGTTATTACTTGAACATGACAACCTGAGTCAGCACTTGCAAGTACTCATTCCTTTTTGACCAAGGTCACTTCAATGTTTGAGATTAGTCACCAGGCAAGACCTGGCCACTCTCAATATCTGAAAATCAACGGAAAACTGCAGCTTTTGCAATGGAAGATCCCTTATGACTACAAAAATAATGCAAAGGTACAACAGGCAATGTTCCACTAAGCCCCCTGATTACATACTCTAATTTTTTATTGTTGTGCAATAAATGAAGCAGTTGCGGTTTGGTTTGGTTTTGGTTTCCTTGTCTTACTTTGTTTTGGCTTACTCTGGATTTCTTTTGGGGTGGGGGGAGAGGAGGTGTTGCACTGTAGTTCGGTTTTTTTAAAATAGCCTTATCTTTATAATTCTTATCCACTTCCTATCTATGCATATTCTAAAGTAACTTTTTTCCTTCCAAACACATGTATCCAGACTATTAAATTATTTGGGAGACTAGAAAATATCGACACCATCAAACACTAAACAATCAGTTGGCTTTTTCATTGTTTTAATGACACATTGACTAAGAACAACATAATTAAGCAAACTATTCTCTAATTATCAAGGCTCCCTTGCAACTCCAATTTGCACATCCCAAGAATGGACGCTGATTATTAGCATTCTTTAAGTGAACATATTATTATCCAATGCTCCTGCTCCTGTCAGGCTTACAGGCCAGCTCTGCACTACAAAGTAGCTTCATTCAGCTCTTGCTTCCCAGCACTACCCTGGGAAAAACCAGATGAGCAGCCCAGAACGCAGCCCTCTTGCTTCCAGTTCTGTGTACACCAGGTACAAGTGATTTAGACATGGAAATAGAAATAGCAGCACTTGCTTTGAACTCCCATGGCACCTAAACAGTCTCAGAAATTAAATCCCACCACACCCATGTGGGTGGAAGAAGTCTAGGTGTAGGAAAATTCCTCAACTCGACCTACCTGAAAAGGTAGGATAGCCTAAAAAAAGTTATTATGAAGGGTTGTGACTGACCTATTCATCAAACCAGTTAGCAGAAGAAAGGAAAAACCAGAATGTATCAAGGGATCACACACAGAAAAATAAATTGATGCACCCACATCAGATAGATAATAGTATAGAGACGTTTATATTAATAAAATCTTTATACATTACATTTCTTGAAACACATATTCCTGAAAATTCCAGACCACGTCCTATGGTTTAGAAAAATAGGGAGGAAAAGGTAAAAATCATTACATTAATTGTTCCCTGAAAACTGCTACTTAAAATAGCCAATATTTAATTAAATTCCCTTGTCTTTATAATTAGTATGCACTTCCTATTTATTTGTTTTCTAGAGTCACTTTATTTTTGCTTTCAAATAAAACAGTACGTGGATGCAAAAGCTACTAAAAAAGTAGCTTATTTTCTACATGCTGAAATACAAAACATGAAAAATGCTCTATCATTTAGGAAATGTGAGAGGCTGAAGGAGCCTCTATGAGGCACCTACTAATGTTTCTTGATTCCCCTAATGCAGGGGCTCAACAGCAGGAACAGAGAAGTACCTGAATGGTGGAATATACTTCTTGTTCCTGGAAAAGTGGCAGTGGGAGAAGGGACAAGCAGCTCTCTGCCCTGTCCTCTGCAGAACTGAGGAATACAAGTAAATTTATGCACCAGTAAGAGTGGGGAAGAAAAGTTTCCTGCCAAATACATAATTCTTTGACCATACTTAAAGATGAGATCCTCAAGAGCTTCCCTGTGCCACAGTCCCCACCCCATTCCTGGGCGAGGGCTACGCACAACCTTCATGTCATTGGAACTGCTCGGTGCCAAGTTCACACGCGGGGGAAAAAAAAAATCAAACAGGATATCCTTGGGGCTTCTAGGGAAGATGGGTGTGTCAGGCAGCCCTCATGCAGTCAGGAGAGCCCAACAAGTACACGGTAAGATGCCTACGTGACCTGATGCAATTAAACAGACCGTGCACTAGCATTCCCAGGAAGAGTAACAAGACTCAAGGGTAACTTTCTACAGAAAATCAAAATCAAGAATTTTGAAGAGGACCAATGTATCCACAAAGTCTGATTTACTGCTCTAGGTTCTGGAGACAACCCCAAGACAGAGGTTGCTTCCACAGCCTCTGCTGACCAGCCTCTAACACACTGTTCCCTGAATTTCTCCTATTTCTTTGAATGCCTTTATATTTTTGACCTTTACTACCATCCTTCGGCAGTGAGGTCCACACCTTATTACACATGACATGAAAACCCACTTCCTTTTAAACCTGCTGCCTGATAGCTTCAGCCTATATAGTTCAGCTCCCATCTTCAAAGAAACTGTGAACAACTGCCTTCTACTCATAATTCCCATTCCAAACTTTACACAACTTTGTCATAGTTTTTACTGAGTTGGTGCTGCTTAATTTTAACTTGTGCAGAAGCCATTTCATTGCATATCTAGTTTCCCTTTACCCTCACCTTTCCCAGCTCTGCTACTTTTTCTTTCCTGAGAAGGAAAATTAACTATTGCACACAAAGCACAAAAAAAACAAAACAAAAAAAAAACAAAAAAAACAAAAAAAAAAAAAAAAAAAAACCCCAANACAAAAAAAAAAAACAACCCAAAACGAAACAAAACAAAAAAAAAAAACCAAAACCCAGAAGTCTGGGACACACTGATCTACAAAGACATAACAATGATTCATTCTGTTCCTTTCCTAGCCTTTCCCTTTCAATTGTTACTGAATATTCAAGGTGATGCTGTCCAGCTGTCTGGAAGCTTTATGATCTGTTCTCTGAGCAAGGATTTGGAGCCCATTAATGTTAATGGATTGTTAGGGACACTTTCCTTCTGATGAGCTGCCTCATTTATTTTCACACAGACAGTACTTGATAAAATCCCTGATACTCCAGCAGATCTGTGTGGGGTTTGTTTGAGATTGGTGTTTGTGTGATTTGGTTGAGTTTGGGTTTTGATTGTTTGTTTGTTTGGTTGATTTTTCAGCATATAGAGTATTAACTATTAAAATACCAACTTTCTGATCTGAAATCAATCCTCATACAGGCTTTTTGTATGTGTTAAATAGTGTGGGCTAATGCCAGATTTAAAGATCTACTGAACTTGGTCTAAAGCACTTCAGATTTGCTTTATGCATTGATGCCATTTCAAATTTGACTACGAGGGAAGCAGTAATGTTAAAACTTTCATCACTGAGCAAATGAAGGCTGTTTGCCTATCTGCACCCTCTCAAATATTCTCTTCAGCCACATACTCCTGAAGCTGATATGAAGGAAATTTTCTCTCCCAGCAGCCAATTATGCTTTCAAAGAGTACAATAATTAACTTGCTCCACTTTGGCCTAGCAGACTTTTAGGGAAGGGGTCATCTGCACACCAAAGAGCGTTGTAAGTCATTTGGTTTGTTCCCAGAGCTCAGACACTCGGACTGCTTTGAAATAACTGGGAGCTGGAAAAGCAGACAGAATATTTAGCATGCAAATGAGTCTAACAAGAATCCTATTTTGTTTTTATAATTCCTGCATTCAGTACAGCTAGAACAAGCAGCTTTCTCAAAACAGGGCGAGAGTTTTATCTTTTCTCAGTCGGCTTGATATGAGCAGTTATAAGCTTCATTTTCACTAGAATTTATACTTTTTTTCCTCATAACCATTTTTGTATCTTACAAAATTAATGAGGTAAAAAGAGCGTTTTCTGAACAAGAACAACAAAGGGCTCCACTTTTTTCCTTCTTAACTATATAAAGCTTCTTTATTCCACAAGTTCCTATATCTGTGTTTTGTGTACAACCTAGAAAATCTGAGTGTGGGAGTTTCCATTCAGGATTGGATTTGTATTTTGGTATTTGTTGTTGCTTTTTTTTTAAATGAAAGCAAAACTAAAATTGTTTTCTACACTATGGTGTACAGTCTCTTAATATTATAATTATGCAAAAACTTGAAATGTTCTCATAGTGAACAAAACATAGAGGCCTCATTACAGCATGCATTTCTTTAAAGGTCAAAATTGCAATCAAAGTAAGAAAATGCATTCTTTGCACAATGTAGGTAGCAATAGGAAAACAGCAATGGGATTTTTCCATTGCAACAATGAATCAGCAACAGATGTGCAATGGCATGACTCTTCTATTCTTCTGAGATGTTTCATTCCATCCATTTACTGTAATGCAGGTGTTATTAAAATAACCAGTGGCCGACAAAATACCAGAGCAATAACTTTGTGCAGAAATTAACAGATACGATAGTAAGAGCCATAATTTAAAAAAATAACAACAAACAAATAAAAAAAATCTTCATACCTTCAGCTGAAATCTTAAAATAACTTCTTTGTTTGACAGATCCTGGGATCAAAGGGCCACATGTGCATGCACAGCGCACAAGCACATGTGTGAATTCTGTTGCTTGCTCTGTTCACACATTAATTCGATAGATGAAAGCCATATCCAGCCCAGAAGGGGCACTGACACAGGAACATGGATTTGGGTTTTGGCATTAAGTGATCAGTTTGGCATCAGTATGAAATCTATGCAGTAAAGCTCAATACTGAACCTTTCTGCTACACCCAGAGAAAGTCCTTTAAAATGCTCTAAAAAAGCTCCCTGTGCATTTCATAGGTTTATTTTCATAGTTTAATATAATCTCACAGTATCTCTCTCTTTCTGAAGATAAACATGACACCTATTTAAGGAATGAAGAATTCAGTTTTGTACATCATTTCCAGGACAACCCTGTCTCCTGCATCCAAACCAGAAACATGACTGACTGTTCCAAGTTCCATCACACACTGAAGTTTCCAGCTTTCAGAGCTAACATCTAAAATTTAGTCCTTACTATCAGCAGTTCATGTGTAATTTTAAGCTGCACTTTTGGTTACCCATTTAAAATTTGAAAATACCAAAAGCATTTGCACACAGAATTGACTCGCCTCTTCACCTGCAATTTTCTTGTGGAGACTATTCATTTAAAAGGAGAAATAAGAGGAACATCTGTAGCCTGCTTTCTTCATCTTCAGATGGCACACAGGCTGGGTGATGCAGGAAAAATAATCAAGGAGTCCTGTTCTAGACTAACTTCTGTAGGTGCTCGTGATGAGAAACAGCACAGCCCACCACACTAAAAAACTTGGCAATTCTGTTTCTTCCCCAAAAACACCAAGAGCTTTCCTTGGCAGAGTGTGCTGCTCTGACCACATGGTGACTTTTCCCAGCTGGGGCTCCAGCTCGGTGCCTGAACTGTCAGTATCTCTGTGTTGTAGGGAGGCTTCCATCATTCCATGTGCTGCCTCCCAGTATGTCATGACTCGTGGGATAGCAACCTTAAAAACACTTTTTCAACCCTTCCCCAGCCACTCAACAGTAATGTCAATAGCACAAGTGGTGTCCAGCAGGAACAAGAGAAAAATAAGTTAATTACCTAGGCATAATAGATTCAGTTTATTTTTCCTCAAGGAAGAGGAGAATCACCTTCCATGTGAACTTCTGTTACATGCAGCTGTCAGCTTAAGATAACGACCTCAAACTGATTCAAGATTAAGATTCTGATCATACCCCTGATAGCAAGTTATTTTTTAAAATGTATGTATTTTTTCCTCACAGCTTGTAAGAGAAGACCTACTGCTGCAGATATTGTGTTCCATTAATCATCATCATCACCATCTCACTTAACCATCTGCTCTTTTACTACATCATCTGAAGCAGAGGACATCTTAGCTCTGTCTGCTGTCTTCTCTTTCTCCTTTTGATAACAGGCAATGATCATCTCAGCTCCAGCTACCAGCTACCAGCTCTATCAAACCCTTGATTATTCCGATGCAATTTTTCTAGAAAGCTCTAACATCATTCTTCACAGTCTATCATCACCTTCCTCTCAGTAATTCCACCCATTAAAAAAAAACATATTTGTATGTCTCAGTGGCCTTTATCCCCCAAACTTTACTTACTCAAAGGAAGCAACCAAAAAAGCCTTCACAAAAGAGATGTCTTTGTGCCACTATTCCTTCTAAACCAACTGCCACACTTCTATGACGACACACCCCCAACCCTTCTCTGGAGGGTTTCTCTCCAAATGCTTAATTCATTTTTTAAATTATTTTTTTTTACTGCACTCCAGGTCATCAGTCACCCATCCTTCTGGCACGTCACCTTTGAGTCAATAATTCTCTCTATCTAATCATATCTGAGAGATACAAAAATGCCTCAACTCTTCATTAAGTACATCATCTCCATAGTGCAAACTTGTTGCAAAATTTTTTAAGCTTATTACTCTGTCCTTGACCTTCTCTTTATGCCCTTCCAGAGCCTCCCTTCCTTTATCTAGAAGCTCAGCTATTTCTCCTCACTTTTGAGCTCTCTAATGACCAAGGTCTTAAATATTCAACATATGCTATTGGGACGGTGATTTTGTTTTGCAAGTGTGCCAGGTCCTGTCATCAACTTGTTAAAGCTGTCAAAGAAGAACATGTTTTATTTCTTACAGGCAGACCCCTTCATGCAGGAAGGGCACCCTAAACACCTCTAATACCCACTATTTATTTATCAAATACAAAGAGTCAGGATGGGAAGGTGAAGTTATGTTCACCCTGTCAGTCTCTGATATTGCACCCAAGCTGTGATCAACCTGGAGAGCACGGATTATCAGAACATAATTTAAAAAAAGCATAGTTACCCCAAAATAATTTTATTGCTCAAAAGGAAAAAAGGCGTGAGGGCATACACCAGATAGCAGCAGCTGGAACAGAAATGTTGAAAGCATCATGTGTGAAGCAAGCTGCAGCTCCTTCAATGTACGGTCCCTAAGATGACAGAAATTTTTTTCACAACATTTTATTATTTGTGTAAATGTAATTGTAGATTTCAACATCTTGTTCTTCCCTTTTTTTTCTTCTTCTTCTCTACCTTCTTATTACTTCTGGTTTATTTTGCTACTTCTATCTTTATTCAAATGTATACATGCAAGTAACATGTTTGCATATAGTAAGATCATTTCCTCCTTCCCCTGTTTTGCCAAGCACGCAATTCACTAAATTACAGAAACATGGAGCTGGGTTACTGTCCTGGAGTGACCTTGTGATGCTTGTATCCCCAAATCGTGTGAGTGTTTGTGCTGGGTGTTAAGGTCTGTGTATTTAAGATGGGCTCTGAGAGCAAAGGGGGAGAAAAAGAAACGTGAAGTTTTGTTATCAGAATACTGTATCTACTCCCCTGCATTCTTCAGCGGGACAGTGCTTCGGCAGTCGGCCGGAGAGTTCTTTCTTTTGCTTTTTAGTTAGTTAGCTAGCTGAGGCAGAAAATTCCCTGGATTGTGGTTCTGTTCTTTCCCTTGGAACTGTTTTTGAACCTGCCCCGGACTGAAAACCCAGAAGAGGACCAAGAGTCCCCACCTGTGGCCCACCTGGGCCTGGCCCAGGCCACAGCATTTTCCAGAGCTGAAGGGACTGAGCAACCTACAAGAAGGACTGTTCTCAATTTGTCATCTCCTCAGAGCAGTGAGACAATTTGTTGTTTTAGTATTGTTCATATTGTGCTGGGGAGTGCTTTGACTGTTGAATAAACAGCTTTTTCCCACTTCTCTCTAAGGAATTTTTTTCCGGACCTGTTGTGGAGGAAGGGGCCACTTGAATTGGCTTTTCTGGAGGAACCACTTTAGAGGTTGTCTCCCAAATTTTGCCCAAACCGGGACAGTTACATATAAAACAGTCATCACAGATGTCTACTAAATTCTAGGGAAGGACTTTCACAGCCTGTGTTTAGATATCCTTCGAAGAGTTTTCTTTATTATTACATCATTCACTGAGAGAAAAACAAGTTCTCTCTTCAGATAACAACAGATGACAGATAACTTCATTTAAACATTTATCCTCATCCTTCTGAAAGTTCAGGCCACAGTATTTCAGAGGACGTCTCCACAGCATCAGGCACAAAATAGCCATTACCCATCAGGTCCATTCAGTCTCTCCATCCCAGACTTCCTCTCACTAGAGTTCAAAGTGAAACACTGGTGACACATTTTTGCCTTACATTTCCATTTTAAGCTCTAGATGATCTATTGTATCATGATCTTACAGAGAAAATATGAATGCTGAAAGTACAGTATGAAACTCTGTGGCAAACCCAAACTCATGCTCATGTGTAGTGTCCCCCAACTTTGCAATATGTGTTTTAAACAGAAAGATGCTACAGAAAGAAATGTTTTCCACCTTCTATTTGAAAACAAGAAGCATTAGCTGAAGAAAACATGAAAAGTACCCAGAAATTTATTTTTAAAAGTAGAATAATTATTTGCCCTATTTAAAATAAAATTTCCTTCCTGTTTCTGTCTTGTTTAAAATACCTAAATCACTGTGAAACTTTTCTTAAAAGAAAATCCCTATAGAAAGCCAAATATTGCCTATATGGTAATGCAATCATTACAGATTAGACTACACTATGATGCAACCAAAAATGTGAACACTCAGTGCTTGTAAATATGATTGAAGAACATAAATTTATCTACTCTGTCCAAATGCAAATGTAACATTGCAGGTCTCCACAATGAAGACATTTCACACGCATAGATCAATTTCTAGTTGGAAGGTCAAAACAAAGCATTAGGTAGAAATGAGTACTCCAAATAATTTTTAATGAAATAAAACATAGCCCAAACTTTATATCACAGGAATTGCTGAGTCTTTTCTATGTACAAAAGGAGCAGCTCAGAGCTACAACTGAGCTTTATTTTTCTGGTCTCTCTACAGTTACGAGCATATCTTTCTCCCTTATTCGTCCCAACACCAAACAACAACTCCACATTTATTTTCTAACAGCACTAGCCACTGCCATCTTGCAAATTTTTTCTTTATGAATCCAAGGAGGCAATGTTCCTGGATTTCCAAATGAACCCCAACAGGAGCAATAGGGCTAGCACTAGGGTCGCTAGTTCTTGACTGAGCAAAGGATGCCAATGACAGGACACTCACAACCGTTAATCAGCCTGGCAAGAGACATTTTCTCCAGCTTCAAAGAATGTCTTCTGCTTCCACAGGGTAATAGAAAGATTGGTTATATCCCTTACTCCTTTTGTTTAGATCCAGACTAAAATAATAGTGCATTTTTACTGTCTGAACTTCACCTGTTCTTTAACTTCCCGAAATAAACTGCAGGTGAACACAGATTTCATAAAGAACATTTACAACCGGCTCTTTCTTAGGCAGGAAGATTCATCTTGGAAAAATAAGAACTTGGCAATAAACACTCAACTGATTTTCCCATTTTCCTTTTTTTTAATTCTTCCTCGGTGCACTGCAAGGCATCACTAACCCATAAGACAGACAGTACTGTCAACTCTCAGTCATGTGAAGTAGAAGTGTTGGAATAATTCAGCCAAAGCTAAAATGCCAAAGATGAAACATGCAATGAGAGTACAATGGGGAGAAGTTATTGATACAATTGACTGAAGCAAAACCTCAGTCTGTGAGGGCATAGTTACATCTCTCCATATCCACAGCAGGTTTCATTTTCAGTTCAATGACAGAAAACTGCACTGACAGAAAACTAAGGGCTAACAGTACACCAGCTCTCAGAGGAAAGGTCTGATGGTTTCTGTTCCATGCAATGGACACGTGCTCCTTTGTGCTCTGCCAAAGAGCTGCTAGGTGAACATGTTTCCTCCTTAGATCCCAGGTTCCCAGTTTGTCCCCAGAACCAAGGACTTCTGCCCACAGCTGCACTGGTGCATTGCCCCCCTGCCCACCCCTCTCTGGAAAGCAGGGACACCCGGTAGGCTGAGCGCTGAATCCCATGGCAGTCGCTCTCTGAGATGTGCTGCAGGTCCTGGGTGTGCTCAGGATGCCACAAAAACATGCTGGAACTGTCAAAAGACGCACCCTTCTCTGAATTTGCTATTAGAGTGGTTATTAGATGAGGTTTTAATGACAAAGTTGTAGTTCAAAACTGCAATAAGGAGAAAGAAAAGGGCCCCTTCTTCAGAACACAACAGTATTTTCCAGTCACTTATGAAGACTTGGCTGGAGCAAAGAGATGCAAGCCCCTTTTTCTCCTTCACCTCCCTCAATCCACAATCCTACAGAAAGCAGGGATTTAATTCTAGCCCCTTCAGTCAGGCATGCCTTATGTATAACCCTCTTACCACTCCTCCTATTTAATCTTTCCTGGAACTGTGCACAGAGCTACAGTAAGTCATGTAACCCACTAATCTCCAAAAGGAATGAGAAATAATAAGTAAATAAATAAGGATGGATTCAGGACAAGCAATGGCCACAAGGTATATGCAAGGAATTAAATGCACCATCATGTTTCCTACAAGCTGCCTTCATACACTATCTATTTTGGTAGGACTTGATTTAGATAGTGCAGAACTACAGGTTATTTTTTGTTTGTTTCAGCTGCGGGGTGGTGGATTTCTTTTCCCTTAAGTTTCAAAGCAGACGGAGAAATGGTAATATTAGAAACCTGACATTTTGCACTCATTCTTGCTTGCATAACCATATGTTTTTATACCAAACGGGACTCCTTTGATGATTATGAAGATCTACTGCTGTGCATGATTTTACTTAGAGATTTTTCCTGTACTCCCAAGACCTAACATTGTGAAGAACAGAAGAGTGTCATCCAAGTTCTATAGCACACTTAATTTGTAACAAATTCTGAATATCTCCCTCTGTTCTGCTTACTTTTTTCCAGTGTAACAAAGAAGTTTCAAGGCCAATACAAACAAGTTTTAAAACATATGCCAGCTAAAGATAGTCATCTGATCTTTGAAACATTCCTCACACGTAGGCACTGCACTTTCTCAGAATAAGCAGCAGAACTTACCCTCATCTGTAGGGTTGAACCCACAGATATCACAGATACATCGAACCCACTTATTCATCTCCTCCTCGCTGTCCGCTACCAAATAGAAAACTCGGTCTATAGTGTTGATATCAAAAATATAGCTGTTTTCAAACTCCTTTTTGTTGAAGGTTAATCCAGCATCCACTTGTTGACACAAATTTAAGTCAATAATACGGATAGGCTTCTTGGCATGGTCATTTTTGTAGTATTCCAATACATCTGGATCCCCCGTTAAGCGGCCGCTCCGAAGCACAAACCATCTTCTCTTCCATGCCTGGAAATCAAGGACAGAGAAAAGGAAGAGAAATTAGAAGGAAGAAATCACACTTTAAGATCTTTTATATGTGGTTTCAGCCTGGGCTGAACCAAGTACTAATAAGTAGTTCAATAATTATACAAGAGATTACACACCAAATACCCACATTTAACGTTATTTAGGTATTGTTACAGCAATGGACTTGAGGATTAGTGAATTGGTATTTTAAATTTTTTATCTTGGCTTTGTTTGTAAGAAGTGGATATATAAATTAAGTCACTGTTTACAAGATGAGAAAGCATGAATACACTGAAGAAAAAAGTGGGGTGGAGGTCAGGAGAGGGGGGAAAAAAGCACACAAAAAGGCATTGGAAAGACAAATTAAAATATATCTTTAAGTGCTCCATGGTGTTTTGTTTCCAATATCTGTTGTTTCAAGCTGATGCATTCTAACTGAATTTTTCACTGATACTGAACCATAGCGACCCGCATTTAAAGAACAGACAATGCTCACATTGTACACACACCTTGATGCCGGGGGAACTCTGCACTCAAAACGTCATCATATTTCTACAGCAGTACTTCTTACAGAAAAAGAGCAGCATTATTCTTTTTTGAAACTGTTAGAGAGATGGGGATGGAGAGAATGACCAAATATTATAGTTTTACCACATAAACCCAGTCATTTGGTTTAGAAATGAAGAATGAAAAGAAATGAATTTGATAGTCTGACACTGTGCCTATTATACTAGCCCTCCTGATGCTGCAGAAAGAAGCTGGTCTAAGAGAAAAGCAAAAGCAAAATGTCTCATTCTCTACTAATCCTCAGCTGCCTTTCATCCGGCAGGCCTACATCACCTGCCGTAACTCTCATCAAAGACCTTAACTCAAATCACACAACCAAGCTCAGCATACAGCTGTCCTGCTGCTTCCAACAGCATCTTTATTGCCCCACTTGGCTGCACTTTTGTTCCTCAGCTCTACCGGCAATACTATGCTAGCAGCTTCTTTTATACCCCAGTGCCAGGATAATGGACATAGCAGGAGAAACCAGACATACTGCCATTGCTCACTAGGAGAGCTGCACTGCTTTCACACTGAGAAATCTGAAAGCAGAGCCCAGACACAGTGGGGAGCCACCCCTGGGTCATCCATTTGTACTTTTACTTTTCAGCAAAGTTGGAGACCAAGGTAAATCAGTGCAGTAGCCAAGACACTGCACATTAGACCACAGACTCACACCACGCCCCAAGGCACCCCAGTTTAAACTTCTTTAGGATATTCAAAAAAGGTTGTCAGCAATTCACTTGGAAGATAAAAAACAAAACAAAACAAAAACAACAGCAGAAGAAATGCATAAATAAGACAGGTGAGTATATTTTACTTTCTGCCAGCCCTGGCTGTGTGCTAACCAAGGAAAGGAAAGGAATCAGCAAGGATGGCCCCAGAAGGGGTCAAGATGTGTGATGTTCTTTAAATACTGACAGCAGCTTTGAAAACAAGAGTTTATTCCTCTCTACTAGGGAAAGATTCACAGCCATTTTTATGAGGCACAAGAGTGCATTCATTTCATTTTGTGTAGGTGCTACCTTCAAACAAGCTAGTGGAAGGAGGTCATAAGGGGCAAGGAGCAAGAACTGCACTGCCATCTCCCCACTCTGAACAAGTGCTGTTGGCTTTGCCCCAGAGGCTCACAAAACCCTCACTGTGAAGTGGGCATGCCTTTTTAGGGTATCAAGCTTTGAAAGCTATTATGAAAAGATAATACAGAAAACAGGAGAAAGGGAAAAAGGACAGACAGCTTAATTATGCCTTGTCATCCATTCTCCGACTACCAAAGCTCTAAAAGTTTTTTGATTTTAAGATAATGTCTATACTTTACAAAACAATTGTATTTATTGTAGTTCTAAATAACAGTATCTATTTTAAAATGCTGAACTGTGTGAATCAAGTCAAAGTCTCAAACAACTATTTCCATGGTAGCAGTAAGTTTAACTGGGTGAACAGTTAAAATGTAGAAGATTAAACCCCTTCAATTTAGATTTCAAATGTGAGTATACCCTAGCAGCACAGCTAGATAAGCACCATTTAACGGTGACCCAAAAACATTAGCAGAGTTTGTTTTGTTTCCTGCTTCCAAATCAAGTGACAACTTAGATGCTGGGATAACAGGAAACTTCAGTAGAGGAGCCTCTCTCCAGGCAAGGCTGATCACAGATAACTGCTACAAACTGATTCAGAAACAAGCTTTATCTTTAACTTCAGCCTTCAGTCACTCAGATGAAATTTTCAAAGCAGAAATCAGGAGGAAGGAGATTAGAGATAGGAGAGGAACAAGAGCATTTGAGAAGCATGATGCATTTTGTCTCACAGTTTGTGCAACAACAAAACCCCATGCAAAAAAACTCCATCAACTCTGTATCAACCAGGCATGCCTCTTCTAAAAGTTTATTTCCCGTAGTGTGTTAGGGAATTAAAGGTTCTTAGCAACGCTGACAATTTCTGTTGAGTATTAATGAGTAAACAGGACTCTAAAACTGAGAAAAAACACTGAGCTAGAAAAAAAATTCCTTTCAGCCCTTCGGGCTACAAAACAGTAACTTTTAAGTATTTAAAACATTGAATTTAGCCCGCTAGCACCTGCTACTATTTTTGAAGAGTTTTCACATAGTGCATATGCGAACATTTATTTCAGTCCTATAGTGAGTCACACTCTGAAACTGGCACAGATTATATTCAAAAACAAAAGCAATTCCATAAACTACACACTAACAAGGCAGATACAAAGGTTCTCTGGACTACAGTACAAAGCACAATTTAGCAGCAGAATAAAGCTTAAAGCTAGACAAGCGAACTGACATCAGCACCCTTGCTAATCATAGCACAAAAGCGCCTCTATACTTTGTCAAAGTGCAAAATGAGCTCACATAAATCACCCTTTGTTATTTGAAAATATCTGGGATTCTTAAAGCTTGATCTATTTTTAACATTTCAGTATTTGTCGCTGCAACGAAAGCTGTGCAGTGCCCCACTGAAGTAGACAATTTTGTGCTATTTGTGTTATACGTGCAAGGAAGAGCTTCTTCAGCAACAGCTTTCCAAAGAGCAATCTCAAAAAGAGAGAGTGCACATGTGCAAATATGTACGTATGTAAGTTTTATCTCTTTCTCAGTTTTTTTTAGCCCATTTGGGCATTTTTGTTTAAAAATTTTGTGTTTTCTCTAACAGAAGAGCATGCAACAAACTACTCATAATCACTCAAAAAGATGCAACCAATTTACATCACAGGAAAATCAAAGGTACCAACTATTTATCTGTCACATAACTGATGTTATTATCAGCCATACATTATCAAACACTGGTTTTCTGTGCTAGAATTCAACTGCTTTAAGTTTGAGAAGTCTAAAAAACAGCCAGAATATGATTTAAACACTTTGCAGTCATTTAATTCTGGGAAGAAATTTGAGCAAATATTTAAATGAAATATTCACTCAAATATATAAAATGTGGTATTAATATAAATAGGGTTTCAGATATGTATTTTAAAACTATACTAGCACTTAGTCACTAAACACTGCTGCAGAGCAAACACCTAATTCAGAAGAAAAATGGCTCCTTCTATCAAGGTGAACATCATGGCGATCAAGTTCACCAAAAGCCTGTGCAGGCTTTGTAAATTATTACAAAACACAGTTTAACAAGGTTCGCTGCTTTTTGCTCAGTCTAAGAAAGGCCTTGTGTGCCTCTCAGCCTCTCTGGGCTGCACAGCACATCAGCTGGCCTAACCCAGGACACCACCACGCCTGCCAAACATTGTCCTGCTCCTGTCATGAGACCATCATAACTATAGAAACGAGCTTGTTTGCTTGCTTTGAAGGAGGCTGAAATGTGACAAGCTGCTAACCCACAGAGCATCAAATGATCAAAGGAACAGCGGAATCCTGTATTTTTCACACAGCATTTTGAGTAGTTGACAAAGTAAAACCAAGGCATTCCTACGATTAGGGTTTTTTTTACTAAGGTATATGCAAACTGCTGATTTCAGGGTGAATGAATGAGCTAAGAAATTGACAGAAAGCATTATGCAGCGGTGTTAGAGTTTAGTTGGTTTTTGGCTCTTTTTTTAACTACTGCATACTGCTGTATACAGTATGCAGAATTAACAAGATATTCTAATTACAAGAGTTATACCTCTTGAAGAAGTTGTAGCTATATTTCCCTTAACCTTTACATTTATGGATTATTTTCCCTTCCCCTTTGCTCATATACACTCGAGATGTACCTCATTCAGCTGCTGCCTATTTTCTACATCAAAAATAGGGGATGTATATGGAAATGGAAATGGAAGGAAAGGAGGAAGGGGCAGACAAGAGCAGACAATTTAAATTTTTAAAAGGATTTAGCCTTCTGTTTTGATCCCCTTAAGCTGTTGCTCAAGAGGCCAAAATGATTACATGATATGTTCAAATAAAAGCTTAGAGATGTTAAATCAAAGACAGCTTTTCCTGGTCCATCTTTAACAGATTTAGCTCTCACATAGCCAAGTGACAGCTTACTGATAAACTGATCAATTATCCTTCTGTAGTTTCCTACAGAAAGGTTCTGTAAAGGTTTCCTGTGTTACTACCCACCATTCTAAAGTTGCTTAAGGCTGATTTTCCTCTTCTAGCACATTTGCCACTATTTTTCTTTTGGGTAGCATCCAGTCAAAAAAACCTTTCAAAACTCCTGAGCACTGGCTAAGTCAAAGAGGGTATCCCATCCACCCCACCTCTGTAACACTGCTAAAAAATCTTTTCCTGTGTATGACCAGTAAACCCAAGAATAAAATTACAAATCTCAGCCCTTCCTTCTCATCTCTCAAGTGTGCAGATGTTTGTGTTTAGGTTTCCATCTCTGTACTCACAGAGTGCTTTAAAAGGGCACTATTTGGCATCCTTGGCATCCTCCTTTCTCAAAGACATCAACTAAGACCTGGCAGAAAGAAATTACTTACCCAGGGGCACAAGGAAGGCTCCAAAAAAGTACCTGGTGTTTCATAAATGCACAAGAAGACATTTCCTTACTCCGAAAGAACTTAGGAAGTAAACAGAAGACAGAAGGCAGAACATGAACCAAAGACAAGTAGGAACAGCAAAAGACACAGCCTAAGGTGACTTCATAATGCTCTTGTGGACATTAAGTCCTGTACCTACTATTGAGCATTTTTCAATTGTCTGCTGGGATCAAGATTTAATTTTCTTTATGGATTTTGCTCCCATCTATTTAATCTATTCCTCTCTTTCTCCTTATTTTCCAGTGCAAAGGTTAAACAACAGTGATATTGGTACATGTCTTTGACAAACAACCAAAAAAAAAGGATCCCAAACACCAGCTGAGTATTTCTGCTCCTTTTTGCCTCCACATTTCCAGTGTCCAGGTATTCCAGCCATCACAGAAGACAAACAACACCTCTGGCACAGCTCCACTGACACATGCGTTAGACCTGTGCTCTGCATCCCAGTAGAAGCTCAAGTGAAACAAAAATAAAAGTTTTCCTTCACACTGTGCTTCTTTTTAAAACCTGTTTGCGGTCAGCTTAGACCAGTAACAACTATCACTGAGGAGCTGCATCCCACAAGGCATGTACTTGGGAAGACTGCTAGGAAGTACCACAAAGAGGTCACGTTAGGTAATGATACTTCAAGTACAGGACTTTACTTTTTCCACTTGCTGCTCTTCCAACTTGCAGGACTAACTCTAACAGGGTGAAATTGCAAAAGTTCAAATGTTTTCTCTAAGAAGTGAACACTTGCAGATTTCCATACAGATTTCTATACAGGTTTCTTATTTTGGGGTGTTTTAAGGAAAGTATTTTCTTTTAAAACCTTTTTGGTTGGTTGGATTTGTGTTTTCTTTTTTTAATGTGGTTTCTTTTTTAAAGGCCATATCATGAGCACTGAAGAATAGGTAATTGATAGTTATTTCTGAAACCCCTCTCATAACACCAATTGGCAAAAGACATCCTCTTATCCTCTTCCCTGAAAGTTATTTTTTGAAAGCCAATATAGAAAAACTACACCTAGAACAAAAAAAAACCAAAGCATATTCAGTGCCTTATTTCTACACAGCAGAATCTGCAATTCCATGATTTGACAATAGTCCAAACACTCTGCTCTTAGTAGTGCTAGATACTAAGAAGTATAAACAGATTGCTGGAAAACAAACAAATGTGATATGAGCAAAATACTGAATATGTTATGACTTTCTTTAAATACTTAAGACTTGTTTTCCAGGAAGCACCATCTTTTCTCACTGAGCAAAATAAGGAAAAAACAGTCTCAGTGGAAGTTTCCACTCTCCTGGCCATCATCCTGATCATCTGTTCCGAATACACACAAGACCAAAATTTCCTGTTTTCAAACTATTGTCACCATTTTCTAGTCTTGTGCTGTCGATTCTAACTTTAGCTTGTTAAATAAACAAAACACTGAAAATACAGCAGAACAATACTTCCACACACATTTACTGTGAGCTCTGTTTCATAACTGATGTTTCAGCACGTGAATTAGTCTCCCAGCCTTAATTAAAGTGCCAAAAAAGGGACAAAATAAAATGCAGACAACGTAGCACAAATTGCTGCTTTATTTTGTGGATCTGAAACTAACTGAATATCTTCATTGTTCTCTCAATTTTGCATGGGAATTCTTAATTTTTTCTTGCCTTTTGCATAATTTTTTTCTACGTTCTTATCCCTATTCCCAACATGCAATTGTGCAGCCAGGTCTGTATCATCTAATTCACATTAAACCGATCCTTATTACAACTGGTTTCAGTAAATATTTTTCTGCAACATGCCAGAAATTTTCTAATGGCAAGCACAAACTTACTCCTGCACACCAGGGAATTATCACCCCCTCTTCACAAAAGAAGAACCTATTCAGAGCTATACAGAGCACTAAAGCAGGAGCCCTGCAGCAGCACCAGGACCTGAGCCCCCATTTCACTGTCTCCAAGCCAGGACCAGTGATCACATCGTCTCTCTCTATTCCTACATCCTCTGATCCAATTGAAATGTCTATAAAAGTTCTATTGGTTTTGCTCTCTTTCAAACCTACCTTTTCACTTCTGGTTGTTCTCCTCCACCACCTATCCTGTGTGGCCAAGACATAACTCCTAGGAACTTGCTGGGAACACGTTCCCCATCACTGATATGAGCTTTGCCATCTTCTCTCACCACTCCATCTCACTCCTTTGTCAGTAATGAAGACACAACACTCATGGCATGAGGTCTGCCTTGGCACAAGGAGAAATACAGCTACTGCAGGTCCCTTACTCACACATCTTCATGGTCTTTGGTTTGCTGCCCTGTTCCTCAGAATATTTCTAAAATTTGGTCATTTCCTCTCTGATCGTGAGCATGCTCTGATCATCCCCCTCTCTAGTCTTTCCCATATTCATCCTATTTGAAATAATGCTGCCAGGAGAATCTCCCTTCTCTCATTCTGATTACATCATCTTCTATTTTAAAGTTCTCCATTTATTGACTTGCTTTATTGTACTTTTGGGCCTCTTTTCCTATTTTGAGGCTCTTTCTACTTAGAAAGATCTGTGTTGTTACTTGACTCTCTCCCTCTTGCAAGTCTCCCCCTATTGCTTTTGGCAGTACCACTGATACCAGATTTGGATCATTTTTCCTTCTCTCCTGTATCTCTCATCTTTCTTTTGAAGGCTTACTGAACAAAAAAGCAAGGGAAAGACATCTCCTTCCTTCAGATTTCTCCTAAAGATCAGCCTCTTTGACAGTGCTTGTGATCACTCAACCAAATTACAATCTGTTTTTGTATCACATTGATTTATTCAAGAAATACTGTTTTTGTGTATTCACCAGACAAAGGTTTGTTTGTTGAGGTTTTTTTTTTTAAAGTTGCTCCAGTATTTTCATCAGCTTTTAATTTGAAGTCACTTCTCCCCACAACTTTTAATCTAAGAAAGCAATCATTTGGGGCAGGCTCTGCCCTGTTTTTAGAAGTCTCTGTACATTGCTTATCACAAGGATTGCCACCATGTTGACAGGACTCCTGTAACAAGACAAGGCAGAGAAGACACCAGCCATGCCATTTGACTTGGATTCCACTGAGCTCATGGGTTTAGGTTGCATCAAGTAACACCCAGAAAAAAAAAAATCAGTATTTATAAAGATGTGAAAAATTCAAAACTGAGAAGTCAAGCCTACACACCACTGATATCAACAGCTGCTTGCCCTCTAACGGCTGGGGATTAATTATTTCACCATATATTTTTATCCATTCATTCCTCATTTTCTGGGAGGACAGTTGTTTTGAAGCAGTGTTTGTAACAAGTTGGGGAAAAATTCCCATTTCTCCAGATCACAAGCCCAGTGCTTCCTGTAATATTTTGTACAAACTGAGTTTTAATTTTTTTCCCTTTTTACTCTCCCATGTAGCTATTTATCTTCACCATCTGTGAAAGACTTATATACAAGGAAAAGCAAGATGAGACACTAGAATTTTGTAA
Organism: Bombycilla garrulus; assembly: GCA_013400315.1. Lineage (NCBI taxonomy): Eukaryota > Metazoa > Chordata > Aves > Passeriformes > Bombycillidae > Bombycilla > Bombycilla garrulus. Next base: position 81,741 of record VXBU01001734.1, read on the forward strand.
AAACATGCCATTCCTAACAGGGTTTGGATCCTCTAAAGGACACTGCAGTTGCAATGACTGTACAACATGTGCTTGTGTCACTGCTTCATGTTTGGATCACTCAAGCATGCTCATTTTGCAAACAATACAAGAGTTTTCTACAGATGACAGGAGGCCAAGCATTCTGTACATCATTTCTTCAACAAAATATTCATAGTCTTAAATCCTGTGCTTTGTACACCCTACAAAAGAAAGGGGATTTGAGCTACAGAAGCATCAGTTTCTGCAGCATCAATAGGGAATGATGAATTAAGAGGGATTTAGCAATGAATTAAGGATGATGGTACAAAGATACCCCATAATTTCAACCATTTGCCTCCCAAGTAACTAACCTGGTTTAACCGACCAGTCATAATAAAGAAGTTCCTAGCCATCCATTAACACAGAGTCTCCAATGGAAATTCAGTCTCCAATGGAAATTCAGACTATCTTTTAAATGATCCTACAAATTAAACTCAGAACATGCTGACACTCCATGCTTATCCATTCCTCATGAGAGCAAGGACGTACAGTCATTGACATCTTTGCAAATCAAGTATGTGCAGACCAAAGCAGGAGCTTCTCTTGCAAATGTGTCAGCCATTGCTCCAGCAATGAGAGGACTGACACTTACTCGAGCCCTTTTCCTCAGGCACAGTGAAGGGAAAGCTAAAGGAAACCTGTTGTTCTGCCAAAGCTTCACAGGGAGAATCAGCACAGTAGTTTTTATATACTGTGAGGCATTGCAAGGAATTCCTTGTTTGTATATAAAGAACATGTAATTCTTCCCCTGTGTATAGAAAAGGGGAAGAATTAGGAATGGCAATCTACATTTTTACACTAAAACTATAAACTTTCCCATTACAAATCACCGATCTGAAATGTGCATGCGCAGAGATAGCAGGGAGAGTTGCTAAGAAAAGTAAAGCTAAAATAAAATAAAAATCAGCATTCTGTCTGATAAATATATTCTCACTTTACACAGCTGAAAATATTTACCAGTTATACTCCAGCAGGTTTTTTCTGAGCTGAACTGACCTGAAGAACTCCAGAGAAAAATTAATTTCAAAATAAACAAGCACAAAGTCCAAATTCTTTTCAAGACGTTATGACATATAAATTCCTTTTGCTATGTTCCTTAACACTGCGTTTCAATTGTAGCAAAAATATTGTTTTTCCAATAATGCAAACAACACTTTAAGATTCAAATAACTCACTGGCAATAACAAAATGGTTAAGAAATTAAGAAATTCAGTAACATCACATACCAATAGCAAATTCGACTACATACCAGGGTACTTGAAAATAAGGATGCTTCAATATAATTACTTGGATTAGCTTACAAAACACTCCTCTAGCTCTCATCAGCTCACATAAAAAAGTTTTCTTCTCCTTCCTGGACTGTAACAGTACCCTCGCACAATATGTTATTAGGATGAACAGCTTTGTAGAAATAACCACCACAACCAATTTATAGCCATGTGAACAGACAGCTCTTCAGTAGCAGCACAAATATTAAGGTAAACTGTATTTTTGGAGGGCTGTATTAACACATATAACATATACCCACAGTGTACTGTAGCAATACATCACAGACATCACAGAGCTTCCGTTTGCATTTCATGGCACAAAACCTTTCTCTTGTTTTTCGTTTTTAGAGCTAGTGATAGGAGTGAACAAACAGGTAGAGAGGTTTAGGCTCTTGCTTCAGAAACAGAATTCACCGAGTTAACTTGTAAATCAAAATGAAAACTCCTTTTGAACAAAAAAAAATTTCAAGCACAAAGATTACATTCTTTAAGGAAACCCTTGTTTACTCACTCCAATTAATTCTCCCCATACCTAAGTTACAAAGCAGAAAAGCAAACAACATTCAAGAACACAGCTTTTGACTAGTTTACCTCTTCAAGTCTTCAGAAAATTTAAGTAATGTCGTGGCCATTTCTGTAGTTTTGTCTACCCCAAAATAAGCAAAGTTTTCTTTTTCCTGCCGGCTTCCCACCTCACTCTACACCACCCTATCCTCATAACCTTTGACCAACAGGAAGCAGACACAATGGACTGAAAATAACAGCAATTGTAAGATTTCAAATGATTTAATACATGAGGGGTGGGCTTAAGATTTTAAAAACTTCCCTTGCTTTGGTTTTTCAACAGCTGCTTAAAACATGCTATCTACATAGACTTAAAATGTTAGTTCGAAATCCTAGGTTGAATGGGGCTAAAAACTGTGAAACTTTTGCTAGGCACTATAAAGAGCACTGAGGTACAAATGCTTGCATATGCTGAGATTTTGTGTTTAAGTCACAGTCATTAGGCTGTTATAGAAAATGAACTTAATTTTTTTGCAGTGTAAGCAAGAGCAGTAGAAGTTTCCTACAGCACTGTCTTTCTTTAAAAAACCTTTATCTGAGCTTTTAGATCAGAAATAGGTATATGTCCCATAAAATTAGAATACATTCTTGTAAAAAAAAGCAAACGTTGTTTAAATGCAATTTAAACACTGCAGTTAATCTACGGTGATGGAAAGTCACAGATCAGTTTGCTAAGACAAAAAGGACTTTTGCTAACTCTAAGTAGCCGAGATGCACTTTGCGGTGTAGAAGGAAAGATCTTTACACCTCCCACAAAAGCTCAAGCAATGATCCCATATATATCTTCATTAACAGTAAAAAATTCATGTACTTTAAATTGTACCAACAGCTTGGCACAAACACTGGAGGGTTACAGGTTCCAAAGTCCGAATAGGCAGTTACAGCATTTGTTTTTTATTAGTTTTAATGTTTTTTTTTGCCTTGCACCCCAAGTACCTGCTGATTATTATTTTGCAAAGCCACAATCACGTCCCAGGTTCCTCCTTTGCGGTTTCACCACAACACACAGAGGTCACAATCAGAAGAACAGAAGCACCAACTCAGAAAAGGACTCACTTCTTGCACCAGAGCTACACTGTGTTTTCTGTACAAAGGAAGGGCAGGTGGTGGGATAAAGAGTCAGTGTCATTTTTACACAGACTCTGGTCCTGAGCAACAGGACAACCAAACCCAAGGTTCTCCCACAATCAGAGATGTTGATAATGTCCTCCGCCTGGCAAACACCAAGCAAAATTTCAAGCTATGAGTATTACATGAAATAGTTACAAGTGTGCTGAAATTGAAGGTCATAATAATTTTCCAACATTATTAATGTTCCAACATAATTCTGAGTACATTTGCTACCCCCTATGCACACACTTTATCAAGCATTCACTGCACCTCTATTGCACATTAGGCACTGATCCATTTCAGAGGCATTTTAATAATGGAATTACAACAGAAACGTTCTTTTCTTGGCAGGGGAAGCTCAGGCACTGCATTTCTGCAGGATAAGACTGGATCTACCTTGTCAATGCAGTATTTCATTAAGGTCTGCTAGAGTTCAAAATGACTACAGAGAAGCCCCTCACAGCCCTTAGTATCCAGCAACAACTTCCAAATACAAGACATTCAAGCAAGCTTCTGGGCACAGCAGCACAAGCCACCACTGATATGTCAGAGGAGTAGCTTCAAGCACAAATAGTTCAGCAAGGAAAGTAAATACGAGGTCCTCAGCCAGCCTGCAGTTTAAGAGTCCCTTGATACCACTCTGTCTGCTAATAGGATCCTCCTCTTCCCTTCCCCCATTTTAAGACAAACCTGATGCCATCACACCAAGGAATAACAGAGAAAGGATATCCTGCCTAGATTTTCCATTATACAGATCAAATCATCAATCCAGAGAGGTCTTTGCGTACACATGGGATAAAAAGAAGATGCTTCCAACTGATAAACCCTGAGAGGAAGCAAGGTTGGCTCCATGACTATTTTTAAGTAGTTAGCATTCACACAATGGCCTAAAATTAATGGCCGACCCCCAGGGTCCATGAAACCTTCATTAAAAATAAAATGAAAATTAAAAGGTAGGGAGTCAGCATGTGAGAAGGGAAAAGCAAAAATAAAAGAATTAGAAGGTGATGGATATAATTATGCTTCTTCCCAGACTCACCTTGAATTCAGTTTGGATGCTAAGTTTAAGTAAGTGAAAATATAGGAAACTTTATGTCATTTTCTCTAAAAATGAAGCATTTCCTTCAACAATTGCTGGGAGAAATCTTTCTTCAACAGCTCTTGTCATTTTGACTAATACTCATTTACTGTAAATATCATACAACAAAAAGTAAGTAAACAGAGAAAAATAAAAATATCTTTATGTAGCTGTATTATGAAAGGAGGAACTTCTTTCTTAGCCCTCATTTCCAAGGCCAGATACCACAGCTGTGCTGCAGCTCCAGCTGAACAGCTCCCTGCATCTCACCACCTACCAGACAAAGGGCATTTAGTTTACCAAATGTCCAGTGTTTCACATTTAGCTCAGTTAAAAGCATCCCACATCTAAGGCTTCATCTAAGCATAAGAAAAGTCATGCTTTGTGCATCTGGACAGATGATGAATACAATCGTCTTCAGTATAATCTAAAGATAAATAATTTAAGTGGCATAGTTTCAATGTTAAATTCACTAAAAACGCATTCTCTTGCCAGGCATTTCTCTGGATAAAGAACAAGATGAGGCAAAAGGCCCTGTAAGATCAACCTTGTAATCTAGGAAATGTCCACAAACTCAAGACATTTTAAATATCACCATTCATCTCCACCTTTTACTGCTAAGAAGGATTTCTTCTTTTAAGTGTTTAACCACGTGGAGGTTGTTCTTTTTGCTCTTTTTAATAACAGCATCCTTCTGATGAGTAACTAAGAGATTCATGGAAAACTAAAATTTCTGATCTCACCACAAACTATTCCCCTCCTCCTCTGTGCACTCAATAAAAAGTGAACAATTAGCCTGCTGTTTGCTCAGTACAGTGAGATTGTTCATTTATTCATTTGTATCAGATCACATCACAGAATAGAGAAAAACATTAAAATACTTTAAAGAAAAAAAAATCTACCATTAAACTACCAACACTGCTCTGAGAATTTAAACCCCATCAGATTTTTATTATTTCTTTTGTAGCTTTGAGCAGATTCAAGTGTTACCCTTTACCTTACCTGATGTGCAAAGTACCTCGCATTTTTATGTTTTGCTCTTTGACGCGAAACACAAGCACTGCATTATCCAACTGTTTTTTCCACTTTTTTTTGTGAGAGTTTCATAACTGGCTTCATTTGCTATAAAAATGTTTAATTTTTAACTTACAGGCAGGAAAGAAACTCTAAAAGTGGACTCCTTGTTACTTTATTTGTTGTCTTTCTTATACACCTAAACGGCATCTACTTTGTTTACTGACTGGAAGCTCTTACCACTGCCAGCACTTCAGGAACAATGTGACTATGGAAAGAGAAAAACATGTTTTTCTACATTTTGTTTGTCATCTAACAGAATTATAAGGTACACCTGCAGAAGTTTCAAAATATTTTTAATAGCGAATAACCTCAAATGGACAAAACAACTAAATTCAGCAGGTACTTTATCTCAATTCTTAACTTAACCCTTTTCATTCTGGAGCCACTTATGAGTAATAATAACTCACAATAATGTAATAAGTAATAATGATTTGCTATAGCACTGGTTGTTTTTTATTCTCTGTATCATGACATTGAAAAAGTGTATTCTTTTTTCTAACAACGACCATTTTTTAGTCCTTAAAATGGAAAGAGCTTTGAGACAAAAGCAAGAGGCATGAAAGCAGAAAAAAGATTTAACTTTGTACAGTATCTTGTACATTTTTCACCTCTTAAACCTATATATAACATTATTATTATGAATCCAGTTAGACACACAACTGGTTTGATGATTTTAATTTGAACATGTTGTTTTGCCTCTGCTGCAAGCCTCTTCCTCCCAGAAAGCCTCAGAGCTGAAGCCGCTTATTCGCAACTTGAATCGTGAGAGACGAACTCAGACCAGTAATAACAATGTCAAACCAGAATTTTGGAAATCAGTGATGCAGAGTGACTGTATCTTCACTGTCACTGACTGTGCAGGCAAGACATTACTAATATCACTTTATTTTGCTGCTGCTGTCAGCTCCAGCCCCCAGCCAGGCAGGTGCCACTTTACTGGAGCTACTACATGATTTGAGAGCAATCGTTATGCTTGACAGGCAGAGAGGCCAAAGGCTGAGTGATGTGGAAACAAAGGCATTGGTAACAAGCTGATGTGCCAGAGCGGACAAAACGTCCATTCTTACAGTTGCATTTAAAAAAATTTCATAGAAAATAAGACACATTCCAGCAGATTGGGCAAGTCAACTCAGATTTTAGTAAAGCAAAATTACACCACCACCCAGTGATGATCAGAGGATTTTTGAGGATGGGATGATGGGATGATATAGTCAGAGCGTTTAGGTTCAAAAACATAAACTTAAAAACATGAGGCCCCAGAGTATATGAATAGTATAAATAGTGCTAGGACTCTTCTCATCAGCTACTGAAGGACACAATCCAAATTGTTTCAATCCAGAAGAAAATTATTATGGTGATGAAAGTCACTGGATCAAAGTAACAATAAAAAGCACTTATTTTAATGCCTTGGCACCTTAACCAAAATATGCTGATCAATCAATTTGTTAGTCACTTCATGAGTCATAAATAAGCATAAACAGTATTTATTGTATGCTTTCTGCCTCTTACAACTCTGTTCAAACACTAGAAAAAAAAGCATAGTTTAATGGTTCACAGTTTAATGGTTTGCTATATTACAAATTCCTCCTCACAGTGGCAGGGATAGATGATTTTCTGCAATACCTTGTGCCTGAACTAGACATACAAATTAATCACCTTCATCCTGGAAGCACTGGATGCAGCTTTGGGGGAGAAGCTACAGCTGAACTTCTCTTAGCATTTAAAAGATATATCATATCATACCGACAGAACTGACAAAATTCCCACAGAACATAAGAAAAGTTTCAGTGACTTTATCACATTCAACAGAAATGAGCTGGCAGGGTAGAGAGGCATACACAAATGACTGCTTTCTCTTTGATTCACAATATTTAGATTGTTATTTCCAGCCCAGGTAAAACAAATTGGTGTTATGATACTATTGTTAGGCTGCATGTATAAACACACTTATGCACTTTTGGAGGCAGGCCAGCCAGCTCAGCAAACACATTACAAAAGAAACAGCAAAGAGGTAGAGCATGAGCTGCTGCTTGGGTTCACCCACCAGGCTGTTATGGGAGGTGGGAAGGAAGAAAACAGCACAAAACAGTGGAGCAAAATATGTTGTGAAGACATTATTTTAAGAAATGTGGAAAGTTTCTTGGGAAAAAATAAAGACGGCTCAAGAGTTGGTTCATGCTTAGCAAAATAACTCCTGAACATTTCATACAGACAATCAAGTAGTTTAAATCACCTGGCTTAACCCAAGGCAAAAGAAACAAAGAAACAGAGGATATAAATTTCTTACAGTGAAAGGAAATTGGTGGGCAACGCACAAATTACCATCATCAAAATTTTAGCCAGTGGAAAAAAACTATTTTTTTTCTTTAAGAACAAAGAATAAGGACAAAAACACGTTCTGGGTAACCTAGATCTTCCGCTGCATTTTCTAAGGAGGAGGGCTCAGTCTTACCCTGCTCTCTTCTGCAACAGCTCAGACACTTGACTCCAATTCCCCACTCTATCCAAAAATTTGTCTAAAAAATGACATTAAAAATATTTTTTTTCCTTAACTTCAGTCAGGAGAGGTGTTTGGAGACAGGTTATTTACAGTTGTTTTCTAGGGGACTCAGCTTACAGATACAGAGTTGAAACAAGTATATCTGAACCAAGAGAGATTATGGATTTTTCAGCCATTTTACAACCAGCCTATATAAGCAGAACATTTTAAATAAGAAAGGCAGACTAACAAATACAATCACGGATTAATCTCCCTAGTTTATATTCTGTCTTAGTGATTCTGAAGTCATTCATCTGTTTCAACAGCCAACCGGGCTGGGATATCATCCCTGGAGTTCATTTTCTAAGCACATCCAACAAGCAGAAAGAAGAAAGCTGCACGAAGAAGTAAAGCCAGTATCTCACTCGCTTTGGAAAGGGTCTTGTGAGGTGTCTCATTTGTGATTAAGTATTTTTCAAAATGAAAAAAAAAAAATAGAACACTTGTCAATTCATATATTTGGTATTTGAGGAAACTTTACTTGATTTTTGCATATAAATTATTGACCTGCCTCTAACTTGCCACTGACAGCCAGTATAATTCTGGATTTTAAAATCAATCACAAGATAATGTCTCCTATCATCAAGCTCTGCCATTCTTAGTAAGCTGGTAAAATTAAACCTGAAAACTTGATGTGCATTTGCTCTGCAGATCACAATCCACACAATACTGGTGTCTGAAACCTGTTACTAACCCGTAAAAGTTTGTGATTTTATTTTTTGTCAAATATACATGAAAGAACATTCTCTTCACACTGTGCACATTGCCCCACTTCTTCACATAGTGAAATAGTCTGTGGTGAATTTTTGGTTTTGTGGTGGCTTTTTTTTTATAAATTTTTTTTTCCAAAATTTTTTTTCTCTTTTTTTTTCCGACACCAGATCCAAAATAGCTCCTAGACAAAGGTCACTTCCTTGCAGAACTGCTAAATAAATAAACCACATTTGACAACAGAATTCAGAAGATAATGCATTACTGGGGTTCCCTTTCCAAAAAATAGAATATGGGTGTTTTTGTCTCACTGGATGTGCTTATTAGTGTCATACAGTACTTTCTGTAAGCAAAAGGAAAGGACAAACTTTTCAGGACACACAATGGAAGTTACAAATCTTCCTTCTGTTTGCACCCAAGCTGCCATCAGATTTACTGGGCTATTTTTTTTAATACTGAAAAATCTGATTATACAGCAACAGTGGTCACTATCAGTCTCAAAATAGCAGTCCTGACTAAGGGTGTAGAAGCCCTTGCATTACAAATATTGTAACACTGGAGATCCAGAATGAGAAATTTTGTAGCTTGCTAGTAAAAGCAAAGCTCAAGTATAGGACTTATCAAGCATAATATTTTTAATTTGAAATTCAGTGTTTTCAATGGGCTCCTTTAAACAGGTAGCATGCGAAGAAATCAGGTGGGGTTTCTGCACACCACCAGCTCTGGTGTGAGCATGTGCTCCCTGCCACACTGCTTGTAAACAGGACAGGCAAGAGGATAAGGAGTGACACTTACAATACACCTCATCACAAAGGCAAAGCCAACCTGCAGGAAAAACACAGACACTTTACAAAAACAGAATGGTGATACACACACTGCAATATTCTGTAGGAAGTTACACAAAGCATATCCTCCCAGTAGTACAGAATTTCACAAAGAACAGCAAAGCATGATAAAACTAGCACAAGGCTAACAATGATTTTAAGAGGAAACTACATCATCATACAGAACCTTACTTTTAAACACAGAAAGACGGAGCATTCCTCATCAGCCTCCAGCTGCTGCAACTATTATCCAGGAGGAAAACCCAGCAAGATCCCCATTTCAGCATCACTCCAAGGAGAGCACTACACTTACTTAGCATCAGTTCCCAACAGCAGTACAACTGAAAGCTCTGCAATCTGGTAGACTCAATGAAGGTTTTAATCATCTAATGAGATTACCTCATCCATGTGTGGTTTCACAGGGCAGTCTCAATGGTAGCCCATTATGCCAGTCCCCTGACACGCAGTATCAATCATGCTAATCGGCTTACCCTGCTATCACTCCTACAGAGACACACTGCCACGCAAAGAAACCAAAACCGGGCACAGCTTCTACCTCACAGGTTAAAAGGAGCTGTGGAGAGACAACACTGTTAAGCTCCAAGCCTAAAATTAATGTCACTTCTATCCAGTAGGTTATGAGCCGTGTTCCATTGTTGAATTTTACATGCGTGCATTCTACACAACAGCTCTCACGAGGAACGTGAAGTTTACATATAACAATTTGCATGTTTACAGTTAATAAATATCACACTGGAAAAATCTTAAAGCCTCACAGAACATCAGTAGCTGCCTTTTCTGAAGTGCCAGCTTCTTCCCCACGTACCATCAAGTGGAGCTCACAAAGCACAGCCCCCTGCTCGTTTTACTGTTACCAATATAAAAATGTACAGTAATTAATGCCCTTCATTCACCGAAGCCAGGAGCATCCAACCTCAAAGTAACATAAGGCATGTACAAATAAAACTTGCTCTATTTGACAGATGAGGGTAATGAGAAAATATAAATATTAAACACACACACAACTAACACGAAGGACCTTTACACATTTACGACCCTGAATATCACCCCCTTTTTCTGGGCCAAGCATCCAAAACACTTCAGAATGCATCTCACTCCACTGCCAGAATACTCACCTAAAATGGAAATGTAAAATGAGAAAACCAACTTGGCAATGCCTGGGCAATAAGGCTTTGGACCTTGTTATCCCAAATTAACTGCCTAGTAAGCCACTGACTCAGTTGGCCCAACAGAAGCCAGGATCTGACTTAGGACTCTTGCATTGCTGAGTAATGGGTTTTTTTGGACATTAAGATACTAAAGAGTAACTTTGTGGAATTTAACAGTTGAGACAAAACATGTATCTTTGAACAGGGCAGATTTTTCTGCCCTACATTTCCACAAGCATACTCAATTCAAGCAGTTTTGTTTTTAGGATATCACCTTTGCACATCTCAAAGTGAAGGCAGACAGCTCTAGTTCAAATAATTGGATAAAGACAAAAATAATTTACTCTTGCTACCCAAATACATACTAGCCCTTCAGAATAGAATATAAAACTGTAATATAGTGTAAAAAATGCATAAAATCAAAACTCTAGATACAAATCAACAATGCTTTTTCCACTATTTCAACACAATAACTGGGCTGATAAAAAGGAGACAAGACAGAGGAGGGAAAATGCATGTGACTTGGCTACAAAGAGAAGGAAAAAATGTAACTCTCTAATAATGTTTTATTTCATCTAAAGTATCAAAAATTGGTACTAAAAGTGGCATTAATATTCTGCCACTAGCATAACACTGAAATCTACCTAGAATGGGCAACTGTTAGCTGGTCTCTGTAAGCATGGAACAGTCACAGTGCAAAAGTGTCTGTCTTTACACTGCTGAGCTGTTAATAGACTTAAGTATTTAGTCCTGTCCCACCCAGAAACTTTCTGAAGAAACTTTCAAAAGAATATTTTTCTTTCCATCCCCCCCAAAAAGCTCTTGTTCAAAAACACTGGCATGCCTTCCAGGGTCTCTCAGCCTTGCTACTGAAACAGTTTAACAGGAGTAGAGGACAAAGAAGGACATCTCGCTTAAACAAAACAGTAATTATCTCATTTTTACTCCTTTTCTCACACACAGCTTACAACAGATATCCAGGACTAAAAGTCATTAGTACAACCAGTTAAAACATGATTTAGCTAAGACAATACTAAAATGGGAGATGTTAGGCAACCTAAAACTTTGCAATTCATTGGATCTCTATCTGTAATAAGATTCCTGATGCTATTATGTTAGTTTTCATAGGGATCCAAAATGTTAATTAAATTAAAAGTGAGAAAAAAAAAAAAGTGTGAGTTGCACTCTCAAAAAAAAACAAACCAACAAGAGATCCATTTCATATGAATTTTGTTTTACTATGCATCCCAAGTTTGCTTAATGCCTCTGTGTGATGCTCTATAAAATTGTCATTTAGATTAAAGTAACTCTAAGCTCAGGTAGAAGAGTCACATAAAGCCCAGAGCAGCAGCAGCTGCATTAGGATGAGAGAACTCATTTCTAATAGCCGAGCACAGAATTTATTGGATTTCTGTCACTCATTTATCAGTGGGACCATTTTTCTCCCATTTATATTATGGGAGATAATTTTTGTTACTCACAACAGAAAGGCACTTCAAGGCCAGAAATAAGCATGCTGTGCTGCTGACTAAACCCAGTCTGAGCACCACAGAGATACCCAGGTACTTGCTCATTATGGTGAAAGACCAGTGAATCACCAAGAGGATAAAAAAGGGGGAAAAGAAGTTGCCCTGAAAAAAAAAAAATTAAAAATCAAACATATCAAGTCACTGTCCATCTTTCTGCCCATTTTTCTGGAGGATCTGGAATGGAGAGGAGGGACAGGAGAGAACATAAGGTAAGAATTCATGCATGCAGGTGACGTATCATTCAGAACAGATTAAGACTAAATTAAGATCTTGCCTTCCTTTTGATAGAAACCAAGCCTTCTTTTGATAGAAACTAAGTGGATTTGCTTATTCTTGTTGATCTCTAAGGTCCTAAAATAGTTCTACTAGTGGAAGATAGGCATCTTAAAATTGCACGAACATGCAAACAAATAGTGAGTGGAAAAGAGCGAAAGACAGGAAGAAACTGATTTTCAGTGCAGGACAAGTAGGAAATAGGGATTTGTTTTGGAATAGGAACTGCAATTTCAAAAATAATTAAACAAAAAGTTCCAATTACTGCCACATATCAGGAAATTATTATCTCAAGCTTGGTATGCAAGGCCATAATAATGCTTGATGCCTGACAAGTCATTTTGGGTCATAACAACATGCTATTTCTGGCACATTTCTCATTGGTCAGAACCTACAGATTGCTCCACACTTCTAACCAGGGCATTGCAATAGGTGCAAATGTTGAAAGAAGGCTTTAAGAAATATCTTCCCACCTGACAGTAATTTCTTTCTGACTTCATTATGATGAAGCAGAGTGTGAAGCTGCACTGGAACTTACACCCACAGAAAACTTTAAAGATGAGAAAATGCTTCTGGAGGTGGACATTTGACCACATTACGTATAGGATTGGGGTTGTTTGGGTGTTTTTGTAATTTTGCATATTTAAAAGAGTCTGTCCTGGGAAAGTGCAGGTGCTCCTCAGGCCAGCATGCTTTCAAACCTCACCTACAGGATTTGCAATGGATGCAGCTCAGAACCACAAACCTCAACATATTCGCCGCACGGCCCCACCAAGACCACGTCTGCAGCAAGGCGTATCTCAGCCTGCCCTCGCAGCTCCTGCCCAGCACACCAAACACCCTCCCTGAACAGCACCACACCAGGCACACACACACACATTTATACGCAGGCTGACAAACTCACTGTATCCCAGCTGCTCAGAGCAAGGAGCCCTGACCACTTCTACTGATCTTATCCCCTGGCCAGCTCTCTCAGACAGGCGAGCAGGGAACAGCCATTACCAGGGGACAGACCAGCTGAAGAGTAAGGAGCTCCAGGGCGTTGTCTTACTAATAGTCAAAATAAAAAGCTGGCCTAGACAAGTCTTCAGAGGCAGCAGAGCTCTAGCAAAGTGAGCTCTAGACCCAAGATGTTGCTAATAACCAACCTGTGATATCTTCTAATCTTTGTAGTGCAGATTCAGGGCTGAAAATAAAGGATAACATCTTCTTTTGGAATCTGCCTCTTGCCCCTAATTTGTGCTGTACATTATTACATACAGAGATATGGTATGCATACACCAGAAACAACATGATTTTACAATTATAAATTATCAACATTTGGTAAGACAGTGATTTCAACCATTGTTCCAAGAGTACCAAGTAGTCATTCGTTAACATATGAATTGAAACTACATGAGATTTTATGGTATAAATTTATAGTCAAAAATAAAAACAGAACAGTCTCATTTATTTTACATCCTAAAAGCACACTTGAAATTTTTCACAAAGTACTGCGAGTTTTATGGAAGCACTGAAGTGCACACATGAAACCAGAGACAAGACATATGCACAGGGTAAGCTGTTCCAGGTGCAAAATATCATGGAAGAAACAGACCTACAAGAAGAGGAAAAACGGATTAATCAGCCCCAAGACGTGACGAGTTCAAGGAGCATTAGCTGGCAGTAATAGACTGTGTGTATTCCAGCAAAGCCCTGCCCACATAGGACCAGCTCTGTGCCCTGTCCTGCTCTGCAGGGATGTGTGGGGCGGCACACACCTCACCACCCACTGAATCTCCTGCTAGGGCCACAGTTTTCTGAGGCCATCTGCAGGAAGGATGTCTGTACGGACTACATGAGGCTGCATCTTTGATACTTTGGCTTCAAGATTCCAACTTAAAAGGGAAAGCTGGTTGTATTTATTTATACTTGATCAGAGGTGCCTCTTAAGATCATAAAGAAAACAACTCTTGCTCATCCTCCAAGAATCTCCCTGCAGCTGTGCATGGGTCCACACACACTTGCAGACATGTATCTTGGGAGGACAGGGAGAACAACAATTGATTTCCTGCAAGAGTAATGTCCTGTTTTTTTTCCAAGGTAATGTAGAGAATTATCACAATCCCAGATGTTTACGGGGGAAAGAGAAACTGCAGTAACTCCGCACAGGATGAGACAGTTGACTGCCTAAGCACATTATTCTAAATGCAAATTTGAAGTTTCACTACTTTTTCTATAGAGGCTCTCTGTTCCAAACCCTGGAATTGCAAGCTGTGGGATATTAACAAGCATACATTTGAGTTTCCAGTCACTTCAAGTGTGTCTGAGGCAATGAACTTATACAAAGTATTTTTAGACTTCCTGCAATCAACTGTCCTCCCAGCATTGCTCAATATGACACACAGTTGTCTGAGGGATGCAGTTGTGCTAACATACCATTTAATTTTAAAGTTTCATTTCGGTGTTTTCCATAAAATAAGTACTGGCAAATTTGTTCATCCAACAAGTTGAATCGCAAGTGATTAAGGGTCATCTAAGCCATGCCATATTGTGTAAATGCTTATTAAATTATACTTATAAAAAGTAACTAATTTTATCTACATAAGATAATTGTGTAAACTAAACAAAACATTAGTAATGACTGGGTGTGTGTAGCAAAAAGAGATGGCTAAATTCTGCACAGTAAAGTTTTGCCATTACAGCGTCTCACAAGCCTAAGGTTAGTCTTGCCTGGAGATAACCTACATTGTCTGTGAAGGAAAACAAAGAAGAAAATGTTGCCTCTACTTTACACATCCTGCAAGATAGAACAACTGATCTCTAAGAACTATCCCATTTCCTGGTGTGGGGCAGAAAATAATAAACAGTTGAATCATTTTGAGGAGGAGTTAGGAAAGAGGGTGACAGCTTGTATCATCTGGGAATCTTATGTGTTCAAGAAAGGATCAAGATGTATCAGTACAACCACGGTAAGCCAGTCAGAATATTCCAATACAAGATGTCTTTGCAAGAAAATAACCATGGACAGGGTGATTACTGGAACAACCTAATTATTCAGCAGCACTGAGTAACAAATCACTATTTGATGCAGCTCCAGACAATCCACTATTATAACAAATACTGTCATTAACCATGATTAAGCATTATCTCTAATGAAGACACTTCAAATGAAGGAGCTTGCTAATTAGCTGTGTCCTACATCTCAGAGGCAACAAAGGAATCTTAGAAGTCTTCTGCTACCAATTGGTAAAAATGGGTGATTAGGAATGGCCTAATAACACGTTGACGACACTTCTTCCATTAAGAAAACAAAAGATGCCATCAAGATGAGGCGCTATGATTTTAAACTGTTACTGATGTGTTTCTTTTGGACTGTGACTGCCCTTGGTGTACTTAAGCACTGTGACTGTCATTTAGAGTAGAAACCGACTGCTACTTTTAGCAACTGCCTCAATTCATCATTACTATTAGAATACTAAGTCACAGAAATATTGATCACGCTGCCAACTATTAAAAAAAATTATAACAAGTTTCACAGACTAAAGCTGATACAGAGACTTAACTGAATTGCCTTCGATTAAAGGCCCAGCTGAAATGACAATGCAAACAAAGTAGTTCATTTTAAAGAGTCAGTTTTCTCAGTAGTATCCTATTGCAAAGAAATTTAAATTCTTCCTGAAGAATGACATCAAAATGGCCTCAATTTCATGTTAATAAGGATGATTGTTTTCCTCAGACTAAATGATAACACACAAAGGAATTTAAATGCAGGAAATAGTCTTGGGGTGGGGGGAATCCTCTAAAACTGGTGAAGAACTGAGCGAAACAATCAGAATTACACTGGATGATTCAATGCTGCGGCTTACTATAGTATATACAAGTGACAATAGAGCATTGTATCCTTTTTTTCCAGTTATAATCTTGGTCTTGAAAAAAAAACAAGAACAGTTCAAGGAGTTAAAAATTAAGCCACATACAAAGCTAAGGATCCTTTTTAGTAAGCATAGAAAATATTTCTTATTATGATAAAAATGGGTTGGATTAACTGTTTTAGCAAAAAAAAAAAAAAAAAAAGGCTTTTTTGCCATTTGAGCTTTTAGAACTCTTCTCCCCTTCTGCGCAGCAAAACCAGCAGCTCCACAAATGGATTCCCAAAAAAGAAGCTTTATTAATTTGAACAAATTTCATACATTTGGTAAACTATCGAGGGCCCTTCACTGGCCAAGGCATATGCAAAAGCATTCAAGCATCTGTTTTACACAACTGTTCATTCTCTTTAGCGTCACATGCAAGGAATTTTATGAAATACCATCTGAATGCAAGACTATTCTTGCTGTCACCTGCAGGTCCAAAAGTAGCACAGCAATCTCAAAGAGACCTTGCCCACACCTGAAAATTCCAAAATTTTGGTTATAGGCTACTGCTTTCACCACAACTTCAGGCCATGTTTAGACATTCAGCACCCCAGTACAAACAGCAGTAGCTCCAAGAACACACCGAGTCCCAGCTTTTCAGAAGTTAAAAAGAAGAAAAGAATAAAAAACAACATCAGGCAAAACTCCAGTTATCATACTGACTTCAGGTTTACACATGCAAAATATCAACAGTGACAACAAAAGACAATGCATGGAGCCCAAACTAACAATTCTTGCATTTGACTTCTCTCAGCTGTCACGGTATCACATCAATCACCAGGAAATACACATCTATCTTATTTACTAGGGATGTGTTAGGAAAGACATAACCTATCTTGTCACTGTAATCCTGTTCATGTGGAATAAAACCAAGTTTGTCGGGTAAACAACCAAAAGGAAAGAGAAAGCACCAACTCCTGTCAAGCAACATATTTCTTTTGTCTTAGATTATAAAAGGCAAAGAAATACTTTGACAGGAATTATGTAAATGTTTTAACAGGAAATTTTAATCCAAGAGCTACAAATACTTACTTCAATAGCTATGGATTAGAGCAGAGTATAAACAAAAAGTTTTTGTTCATATTGAGGTGAAGCAAAGGGGTTGGTATTTGTGCCATGAGTACACAAACTATTTGTAATAAAGCACAAGTGATACTCTTGATAATCCTAACAAGTATTACGAAAAAAATACATAGAGCAGGAGAAGCATGCACACAGAAAAAAAATTAAAATCACAGGAGAGCTCAAACTCAGTTTTATGCCATCTAGTTTTACAGACTAGAAAGGTGGAAAACCTTGCCATCTCCCCAGTTCTCGCTGGGACATTTAATATTCCGTATTTTTTTAATTAAGCACACAGAAAGTCATACTGAAATAAGTGATTGGAAACTATTACACTTCTCTCCACAGATATTCTCATTTTGTATTACCATCAGATCCTGACACCTAAATAAGAAATCCTGGTTGTATTTCATATGGACTGTAATTGAGATTTGCCATTCAGAACATACTTTGCAAATTATTCTCCAATGCTTTTAACTGGATAGTTAAATGCAGCCAGAGGAAAGTGCTCAAGCAAGCCTTATAAAACAAAAAGCATTTACACAAATCAAGAAATATCTCAGATCCCAGTCTTATAAGCACCTATCTCAAAGTCTACAGCTAAAAAACAAAATAAACAGAAAACCAAAATAAAAACACAGAACAAAGACCTTCACATGAGTGTTTACTACTGTTGGGTGAACTTGAAAGCACACTCAGAGTTAAGTTCCTCCTTTAAAGAAAAGTCAGTTTAACAACCCCTAAAAGCAGAAATAGTGCAAGAGTTAAGTTTATTTTCAGTATGAGAACATCAGTACCCAGAACACAACAGCAAGTTTAGTTTAACATTTTCTCACTTGAGGAGTGAACACCAGTTATCTCTGGACAACACATTATCTCATGGAAGTTTCTTTAACACAGGTGATGCATGAGAGGGGAAAAGTCTGTTCTTCACATGGAGAGAAACAAAGCCTGTAGGGTGTCTCCAAAACACAGTTCCTCTTTTCTCTTTACCTTTCACAGGTTTTCTTAAAAGCATGGACTGAGGCACTTGCCAGATCTACTGCACTAAGAAGAAACAAAATGTTTTGCAACAACCTTGGTAAACTAGGAGCCCCAGTTTTAAATATAAACACTAATCATTTCAGTAGCACAGAAGTTTGAAAAAGCTACTGCAATAGCAAAAACTAAATTTCAGTTGTTTATTAGGCTTTTTCAGGCAATTATGAGACTCTAGATAGTTAGCAAACCCCCACTAGGATTTTTTTTCTCCTTCAAGCTGTATGTTCTAAGGAAGCAAAATCCATTTTTTGCTATTTTTTTGCTAGCTTTCTGTGGTATGTTTTCAAACATCCTCCCTTTTATTTATTATTGCAGGTCTTGAGAACTCAAGAAGAGATAACGCAGAGATAAGAAGCAAAGAGAAATACCAATCCTATGCCTGTGAAATTGGTTTATCAATTTAGGACATGAAATCCCTGTCAAGATGACTTCAGATTTCATGTATTTTTTTTTCTCCCAAATTTAGTAACCTCTACATTATTTTAGGAAAAATGCTTGACTTTTTCCAAAAAAGAAACAGCTAATACAGAAACTTTCAAGATAATAATGATGATGATAATCTGAGTTGCTACTTCTATTTCTTGTACCAGTAGTTATCACATGCAAAGATTTTTAGAAGTTTGGCTCGTACAATACGCTTCTAGGTGCACACCTGCCCTTTTGTTACACAGAGATCTCCTGACCTTAAAAGCCAAGCCTGTTGAACACAACTTTCACCAATGGAGCATGGTTGCTTAATGACTTAATGGAGGCAGACCATTAGCTTACAAAACAGCATCGCTCTGCCTACCCAGAGAGAAAGCAGAATTATCCCAGTGGGACAGAGAGGGAGTCTAGTAAGGAGAATCCAGGAAATGTCAAGCACAGGATTTGGATATGCTGAAGATAGCAGGGCAGAAAGACCACACATACCTGTGCCCATGGTGCTGCCCCTCTCCATGGCTCACATCCCTGCCTGTGTGTTAGAGTGGTCTTCACATGCAGCTGCACATCCAGCACGGGCTGGCTCACAGCCAACTGAGTGACTTCAACTGCTCCATATTAATATGGCCACAGAAGCAGCAGGCAGGGGGCAGCCAGAGGAAATGGAGGGGGTTGCACTCGCTGCTCAGCAATCCCCCTTCGGCAGCCAGCAGGCAGAGAGACGGGCAAGGGAGCCACTTGTTCACACGGGACCAGCGCTGGAGCGCTCTCCATGCTGGCACCTGCTGTGCCACCCAATCCAGGACACAGCTTGGTGCAGACAAAAAAAGACAGACAGACATCCCCCTCCTGCTGGGTGGTTGTTCACTGTTCGCACACCAAGGCGCTTACAAGGCAACCATCTCAGCTTCACCATCGAGCACCCCGCACACACATTTGACAAGCAGAACCTCCCCGCGGTAAAGGGTAACATTAGAGAGATGGAATTTGAAAAGGCCTTGGAAGTTTCAAAGAGTGATAAAATGCATCAAATTCCTGCAATAAATTATCTTGCACATTCTAAGCTATTTCCTGATACACGAGCTGTTCAGTCAAAAACTTAAAGGTCAAATTTGCATCAATAGCCTCGCCAAAAAGTTTTCTAGAGAGAAGGAAAGGAGAAGGAAAGGCTAAAGAAGCAGACATGAAAATAAGAAATCAGTATCTGTCTTTTATGCAGGATAAAGTCACTTGCAGTGCAGAACCAGCCTGAAGGGGTGAGTTATTAGTCTTGTTTTAACCAATATGCTCTTACATCTAAGTCTTTCTAATTAGCAATATTCTTCTCTCCAGTGTTACTTATAAATCCTTCTTTCTTATAAATCCTTCTTTCTTTAAAAGAGGGAGGGGGATTAACGACTGTCTCCGTTTTAATCCTTCCTCACACTCCCACACAGAGACCTTTTTCTTCCTTAAAGATACTTTACAAGTACTTCATTATGTTCAATTTTTTTTTTGTGCCCAGTATATATAAAACAGCTACTTTCCATTTTTAACTCATTCAAGCTGCAGCCAAGCATCTTGCCACAGAAAATTAGGCACACTACTGTTAAAAGAAAGGTCTCTGAATACTTACAGCTATAATGGTATGCTTAAGCAAGCAAACGCGAAAATGCCAAATGTAATTTCTTACCTATGTCACTTGCAGATTTCTTATGAGTCCAGATGGGTTAGATTTGTTTGGGGATTTTTATACATCCTTTAAATGAAAGAGAAATGGAAGCACCCATATTTTCTACAACCAACATAACCCAATAAGAAAATCTTAATTATACAAACCTGTCTAGTTCACCATTAATCAAGAATTCACAACATGAAAAGGTTCCACATTCAACCAGCTAGTATTTTAGTGAGATCACATTCATATTAAAGATGATATGCTACAACACTCAGATGGGGAAGGAAAAAAAAGCACAGCCACATGTATGCCTTATCTTCACACCTCATACTGTCAATAAAGCCTTTCAAAAGCAAAACACTCAGAAAGAAAAACCCTGCCTCTTAATGGAACCTGGCACAGTGATTTGCAAAGTAAACAGAACACATTTAAAGCTGTTACCACTTAGTAATAGTTTTGCAGTGCTCAAACCATAATAAGCCATGCACAACTAATATCCAAGAAGGAAGACTTCCCAGTAGCACAGTTTCCAGGCTGCCACTTCATCCTCCTCAGCTTCTCCTACAGAGAAGACCTGCAAGGTATGTACCCAGCATCACTTATGCCAGTCATACACCAGTCCAGCTGTGGCACCCAGTACTTGGGCAGAAAGGCTGAACTCTGCTCAGCCCTTCCCTCCCCTCTGCAGAAGCAGAGGAATACCAAGAACCCAGCACATTTTTCAAACCTTGCTTCAGCTCTCCCCTGTAAGGTCACCGTTTTCCCTGGGGACACAGATTTGCACCTAAGGAAAAAAACCTACTACCACCAGGTGCTGTGATCCACCAGAACGTAATACTGAAATTCCCCAAGAGAACAAATTCAGCCCAGCTGACTGCAACTGTAGGTCTGAATGACATATTAAGAAGCAATCAAGCTGATTACATTATGCATCAAAACATGGTTAAGTGGTACAGTTTTGCTGCAATTTTTAAAAGAACATCTGATCTTCCTCTGAAGAAATACAGTTTCACTGTCAAGACAGTGGCAAGGAAAAAAGATGAAAAAACGGCAGTGGAAGAAACAGGGTTTTGTCAACAGTTTCTGGATTATAAGTCTAAGGTTTCCCACACCCAATGAAAGCTTTATGGAAGCAAAGAGTGAATTTAATGACCTTGCTTTAAGAAGATGGATGAGACTGCAACATTACAAAGTTCTCCTATTCCTTTTGGCTCTTCTTGTTTATATTCTTAGATGCAAGTTATTTCTGCCACTCCTTTCTCAGCAGGTGTAGGCCCACTTGTAAAGCTCCCAGTAAACCACCGCTCTTCAAAAGCAAAGCCTGGCTGCTACAGGCCAGCTATTCTCCATGTTTCTATACTCAGAGCCCAAGATAAGAACAAAAGTTTCTGTAGGAAGCAGGAGCATTCAACATATCAAGAGAGGAGGAATCCAGCAGAGATAAGCAACAGCAGAGAAAGAAGTCTACCTGAATATCTTCTTCTTCCACACCATTTCTTCCTGAAAGTGTCAATGTACTGCTTTTGGCTGGGCTAGAGTTCATTTTTTTCATAGAAGCTGATATAACTTGGATTTCTGCTGGAAGCAGTGTTGTGCTACTGCTGACAGGGCTTACACAGAGCCAAGGCCTTTTCTGCCTCTCAGCCCAGCACACCAGTGAGTGGGGTAGGGATGCAGGAGGAGCTGGGAGGGGACACAGGCAGGACAGCTGACCGACCACAGGGATGGATGTTCCATAGAACACCATGCTCAGCACAAAAAGGAGAGCATATAGAGGAGAAGGAAGGAGGGATGTTCTGTCTTCCCAAGTAACTGTTACACAGTTGCCAGTTGGGGTTAAACCAGGACAGTCACTCGAGGAGACTGCAGAGCTCCACTGTGGATGTGCTACGATTCTGCTGCAGACAGAAAAAATATACACACACATTCCCTCCAGCAACTACAAACTCTGGGGTGAGGCCCCAGTGTAGAAGGACCATTTTGGCCCAGAAAAGAGGGGAGTAGCTTATGAGGAAAGGACTGTCAGAACTCCACCTGCCTTTCCAAATGCAAAGGCTATCCTTCACCCAAACAACAAATTTTTGATCGCTAGTAAGCTCACTCTAATAGGGAAGCATCTGCTGGACACACAAGCCAGACACCAACAAGATACTCCAAGTTCCTCAGCCAATGGTATCACAACATGCTGTGGATGATCCCAGATAGCTCCTAGTTATCCAAATTGACAATATAGGGTCATGATTTTAAATGGGAGCTCTCCTTCTATTTTTGACTGAAAATTTTCCACTTCAAGTTTCCTCCAAATTTTGGAAGCTTTACTAAGAGAGACACTTTAAGCCAAAACAGCTGCAGAGAGAGATACATTACAAGTTTGTACATACTTCTGCATACCTTTGCATTAGTACTTTTAACATGGTATGGTTTTTCTTTGAAGGTTTTGAAGAAACTTTAAAAGTAATATTGTGAATATTAAACTTATGCTTGGATTCAACGCAGGGTAAAGATTAATTAGCAGTACAAAAGCATGTTTTGTTGGACCACCACCAAGTCTATCTGAACCTCACAAAGCTCCATGACCATACTTCTGAGGCTCTGCTGTTGTAGCCAGGGGGCACATGCATTTATTTGCCCTCAGGTGGTTTGCATCCACAAGTTAAAAATACATGCAGGTTAATAAATAAAATGCTTTCTGGTCCAAATGCCGTGTCACTCACACAGCATTTGGACCAGAAAGAACTCACCCCGCCTCTCACTCTACTTTTAGAATTGCCCTTTTTCCTTTTTTTCTTTCCTGTTTTTAACCCAAAAGGGTTTTGCTGATTCCTCTTGTGAAGAGTAATGTCACAAAATAGCTCCCAAGTCTAAGGCACTCCCTCATTGCAATTCCAAAATGCAGACTTTTGTGAGCTGCACAACAAGAATGTAACTATCAAGGCAAGACTTTTCTCTCAACATACTGTTGTCAGCCTGTAAGTCCTGTACACAGTGTTGCATCACATCTGCGGAATAAAATGGAAAACAGGAATTTTCCAAGGAAAAAAAGAAAGATTATGTCCCACAAAGCTCTCTGCAGGCAGCAGGGGAGTGGATATCTCCTCTTCCTACATAACAAGTAAGAGACTACCAAAAGAACATTTAAGTCAGGCAGCACAACAACATGTAAAGCTTCACTTTTCAGCACTGAAAATAAAACCCAAGAAAAATCCCAGCAAAAACACACACAACAGAAAAAAGAAATTCTGCTTCCATGTGCCAGGCCTGAGCAGGAACATTCACTAATGATGGTTTCCAGTAATAACTTCAACAGAAAAGTTGTTCCAAGTTATTTTTTGAGCTATTCAGTCAAAAGTCTTTGCATTTTATATCATGATCCAACAAATGAATTTCCTTCCAAGACCCCACCCTTCTCTCCAAAAATTCATAAATCTGAAATTCTAGCCCCATCCCGGATTAACAATTCATTGCTCTGTCACCAAGTCATATTTCGCAACCCGCCTGTAGTGTATTTGTGTCAAGAACCATCTATAAAATCCTGAACTGCCAAAACCAGCTCTGATATTCCCACTCCACTTGCTCCCACTCCCATTCAAGACTCCAGTGCAGCCTGAAAGTAGAGACAAGCAAAGGGCACCTCTACAAGGAGTCCAGGTATTTTTCTGCTATGGATACTGAGCTCTCTATCAGTTAAAATTGAAAGATTCACAACATGTCAGTAAGTTTGAAATTGAATCAATAAAGCTATTTGCCTCATGAATGAAGGAAAAAGAACAACTACTAATCAGAGATCAGTCTACTAGGTGCTGCAGATCACGTAACTTTTGGTGTATATACTGATAAGAATAAATGAGGAAATCCAACAGATCATAGCAGTCATTATTGTTATAAAAAAAAGACAGTTTCTCTAGTCTATGAATGTGCTAGTGTCTGTATGTTCTTGAATACTTTAAATTTTATTCCTGTAGATGGTTCTTTCTGAGAAAGCTTGTCAATAGAAACACTGATTTCTGAACATACGGAGTGAAAGCTGTAGACAATCTGAAATTTAAAGACTGAAAAAGAGCATTTGATTTCAGGCTTCCTAATTATTTTTTACATGATAGCATGAAATTGAAAGATGGAAGATTTTAAATAGCAAAGCTATCTGAAAGTGAAGCTTTTAAGGAACAACACAACAAAGGAAGTGTATTTATAGGTTTGAAAATGGGGGGGAACACTGAAGCAGCTGCATGATTTTTGCACAGTGGATAAGAAAAAAACAATTGAAGAGGAAAATGCAGACAGAGAAGAAAGTTAAGTAGTTAAAACCAAGGCTGCCGTACTTAACTTATTCCTGTCTCAGGTATAATGAAAGTATTGCTACTTTTTGTTTTTACTTTAAAACTAGTGCTTTTTTTTTTTTCCCTACCTGATCCAGTTTTCGTAAGTGCCTTTCCCAGTTTTCATAATTAAACCCATTAAATAAATAATTATTCGGCTATGACGCATGTTGCTATGGCAAGGACTGCGATAGCAAAGATTCAAGTTTTTATGACTTCACTACAAGGTCACGGAGAAGCCTGTGAGCAAGAAAAATGCAGGGTGAAAAAGGCCATTTCCATTAACATCAACTGCGAGAAAAGACACCGAGATGAAATACGTGGCTGCACCCTAAAGAGCGCTCCAACGGCGAGTGTTTCATCTTTCACTCCAGCCTCTGCACCAAGTCACAGGAGGAGGAGAAATGTGCCTGCTCACTGCCTCATCCTTCTGGTTTTGTCTGAAGGCTTCGTTAGCGCAGCGCTCCAGCAGCGCGTGAGGCCCCAGGGCCACCTCCACTCATCTGCCCGCTAGCCCAGCCGAGTGCTCTTTTGCCTTTCAAAGTATCCATGAAAACACTGTGAGGCTGTGATCTTTAAAGAGTGCACTCCTTGCCAGGTAACTTTAAAGCGGCGCTCGAGGAAGATAAACACAACAGCCTGGTTTCCCATAGGAACACTGGCATCTCCGTTCCCACCGGCTTCAAGACCAGAGGGAGAAACCCGCAAGGTGCACTAACAAAGCAGCAGTGCCAGCCCAACACAGAGGGGCAGAACTTCTGGGAGTTCCCTGGGGACGGTCAGACACACTGGATGGTCTCCTTGGAAAGCTGTGCATGCAGTAAGACAAGAGCCCCATAGCAGGGGAGGAAGGTGCAGGGAGCAGCCTCCAGACCTACACCCAACAGGGTTGAGAGGGAGAAGAAAAGCTGCCCTCACATTTCTGACCAAACTTTCTCCCCAGACAGTTAGAAAACACTGTTGCTGAAGGCCGTGACTTCGGAGAAAGAAGTGGCCACTCACAGCATGGTGCCCTCCAGGTGACAAAGGCCACTGCACAGACAGGTACAAATACCAGCCTCTAACGAGAAGCGTAACCAAGCTAAAGCAAGGTGCCTCTAACATGTTGCTATTTTTACCAGTAAATCTTGTCCTAAAAATATTTGCGTGGGGGAGGAGGAAAAAAGAAAAAGAAGGATTTAATAGGGTGTCAACTAAAACCTTCTCATCAAATGCATGCATGTATTTGAAAGCAAATAAACCCCTTTGATGCTGCTCCGCGGTGATGTCTACAACACAGCAGAGAGGACAGGCAGGCAGACTCTCACATTAACAGAAGAGGTGGGAGATTCAAAACTAGAGATGAAGAAAGAACACACTTGTACTGAACTTTCAAAACAAGTTATTCCAGTTTAACATTTTTCTTCCTGAACTGACATAGCATAAATAAGAACCAATGAACTAATGAAATGCAAAGCTTATCCCCAAGCATGAAAGTATTATAATTGTGCTGTGCTTTGCTAATTTTAGAAGACAAAGAAGAATGACTATACTATAATAAGTCAAATGTAAATATACAAGGCCATCCAATCACCCACAGTGCATGCAGCCCACATTACTCAATTCCTCTCTGCATCCAGTTTAAGGCAATAAGAGCAGCAAGGAATTCCTCTACTATCTCCAGTTTGCTAGATAAACCCCTTCTACTCCAGAGGAAGTTTAAAATTTACCAGTCACAATTTCCTTTACTTCAAGGCTGAGCTTCTGTCTGTAGGTTTCTTGACACACACGAATGTCAGACAGTGCAATACAGAATTGTCAAGTCTAACGCCTTCACAGCACTCCATGCCCCTGGCTGGCTCCACCAGCACCTCTGAATCCCAGGGAAAGCCAGATTTTCATCCCTATGGTGCCCACACACTGGGCTAACATCACTATAGTCTTAAGATGCCAGTTTCTTACATGGCACACAGAATAATTAAACTGAAAATTCAAATAATGAAAAAATCCAACCAAAACCACCAAAAAAAACCAAACTACTAAGAAGTTTCAAATGAGGGAACATCTTCCCTTCTAGCTACTATTTCCAGATAAAAATCACTATGGGTCATGGCCTCTCCTGTTATAAAACCAGCATTTTGCACAAACCTTCTTCCTGTAACACAGATTATGGAGGTCAGATAACTGCTCAGAAATATTGAGACACAAACCACATGGTAAACTACACATAAATATATGCTCACTATCTCCACTTTAAGTTACCCTAAGAAACTCTGAACAATCCATTCCAAGAAAACAATGATAAGCACATTAGGAAGGCTATCAAAATAGGAAAAGGCAGGAAAATCAAAAATTATGAAGCTACATTTCCTTCCAACCTTTTGGGAGAGTGGGGAGAGCAAAAGAGTAAAAAAATCTGGAAATGTATTGCTGCAGTGGAGCTGTATTTTTAGGGTTTTGATTAAATTTTATTATCACTTTCATATTAAAATAAGAATATTTCATTTTTTTTACTGTGATAGAAATAATACTTAAATATTTCTATTTTATCAAAACATTTTTCTACAAAGGTCATTAAATCAATGGATTATAATTAAATACTTCAATTCATCTAGATAACAATTCTGAACAACTCTCTTGAGGGAAGCACCAACTCTTTTGAGAAACTTCAGATTCTTAGAGACAAATATTACATACTGAAGTTCAAAAGGGACAAAAATAGCAATTCTAAGCATCAAAGCCCCAAATTTTTACAAAAGACCTGATTCTATAGCCGAAGCAATTCTCCTGAATAAAAATTGCAAAAAAAATATATTAACTGCAGAACTTAGTTCACAACCAGACTCATTTCATGTTTTTCTGTTCAGCACAATAGTGATCAACTTACAGTAGCTCTGATTAACTGGCTCACTTGAAAAATTATTTCCTCGATTTTGGTTCATATTAACTCATGAAGCTTAGTCCAAGAGGAAAAGAAAATTTTTCTTAGCACTGGAAGTTTTATGCACAACAACTACTACATTCTTATTATACTGGATCTTCTCAGTGAAATAAGCTGTTCATAGTAGCTATATTATATGAAATACAAAAAATATTCTTATGATGAACTCCAAAAGGTCACCAGAAGATCAATAAGGCAGTGAGCTTGGGAAAGGGGTTTAAAAGAAAGAAAAATAAGTCTCCTTACTTGACACAAACTGTCCATCAACACATTTTCACTACATTTCAGACAAGTCCAGAAGACCATCAATTAAAAAATCTGCAGCCTCTATTTTCCTCTATCAGAAACCCAGGTCCCTTGATTTATTTTTTAATACAAAAGGCTGGTATTACAATATTTTTTCAGTGTGCCTGATTTCCCACAATCTGCAAAAAATGGATATCATCATTCTAAGGTGTGTCTGAAAAGCACAGGGATTTCATGTGCCATTAGTGTGTCATAGTACAGGGGCACATTTTGGTAATGCTATGTAAGATACTACAGTACATTCACGTAGCTCTGCAGACTTTACCACACTCACCCAACAAGACAGGCGAGTTTGGCTTATACAATACGTAAACAAGCCTTAGAGCAAACATGCAGTAGAACAAGTTGAAACATTGGTTACATTAGTTAAACCCCATTACACCTGAGTAGCCTCTTCATTTCCAGTTATTCCCTTCAAGAACACTGCAGGTTAGCAAGATCACAAAATAACAAGTCATCACCTGCTCCACACCCCCCCCCCCCCACCCCCTCAGACTCCCCTTCCAGGAATACTTTGCACAGATTGATGCAGCAGAACAGTTGGAGAGTGCACAAGCAGGTCTGGACGACTTCCAATTTGCTTTCCCATCGATACGCAGACAGCTCTATCTTTTTCCCCCGATCAGGGTCATTGCAAAACTGAAAACATGTAGCCTGGTCAGTTTTAGCTCAACCAGCAGCAGCCCTCAGTGCCTTGATCTGAGTCACTACGTGCAGCATCCTGGTGAGGGGGCTCACACAACTATTTCCTCTTGAACAGCAACAGGCTTGGATTACACTATCATATCACAGAATATTCTCAGTTGGAAGGGGTGGCACATAGGATACAGGGCTTATCTCCTGTGCACAGCAATTAATTCTGATTTGTCACATATCGTTCTTAGAGAATTTCTCAAAGACTTGTGAAAATAGAAAGCAGTAGTCCCAGTGGCCATGTCATCATTGTAAATGTATCTTCCAGCTCCAAATCACTTCAGACTTGCCTGGCACAGTTTGGAAGAAAAGTACCTGATTGAGGCACAGTCCAGGGAAGACAGAACTGATGTTGTCAAAGCACCTGAGGACTCCTAAGCTTTCTATCCCATTCAGACAAGGGAATGCGTGTTGTGAATTCCATTGC
Source organism: Bombycilla garrulus (assembly GCA_013400315.1). Lineage (NCBI taxonomy): Eukaryota > Metazoa > Chordata > Aves > Passeriformes > Bombycillidae > Bombycilla > Bombycilla garrulus. Next base: position 110,684 of record VXBU01001734.1, read on the forward strand.
CTTCAGGTTTTGTTATATTAAAAATAAAATTAAAAAAACTAATTATTTTATTATTAGAGTAGTGAGATCATCAAATGAAAGAAAATTTGGCTTTACAGTTAAAATTGCATTCCTTCAGGGGTCAGCTTTCATATTTGTGTTTGCTTTTATATCTCAGTGGAATTTGAACCATGCACTCTTAGTTGGGGCTTTACTGAAGGATGACCACAAAGAAACTTTACAGCTGATACAGAGGACAGCAGCTTATCTTGGCAGCACTCCCAAAAGAGCAGAGATAATTCCTGTGTTCACCGATCTCTATTCTGTCAATTGTTCCTGTGCACAAATTCAAGCCATTTTGGCCTTCATGGATCTTCATATGAGCAAAGTCCAAACTACAAAGGAATCTCTTAATCTGCGCAGATTAGACTAAAAAAGAGAAATTCCATGTAAAGCCTGCTACATGCTTTCCAAGAGGAGAAGAGATGTTTTCCACCATGAACTCTTCAAGAAAATTTGTACGTATTTCCTTCCCTCGGTATTGACATAAGAGAATTTCACAAAAATACACAAATGAATAGAATAACCTCTAAAATCCTTTGTACACATAATAGAAGGAATCAATCTTGATTGAGAACAGAATGAAAAAAAACACACTCTAGTTCTAATTGTTCAGAAAATAGTTTTAGCACTTAATCCCAAACTTAGTGCAGAGTCTAAAATCAGAGATAATCTTCTAGAGCAGGCAAGAAAAATAATAACATATAATACAGAGATACAGTGCAGCTATGAATGGCTTTAAATACAACCTTCAAGGAGACTACATTCTATGAATCTATGAAGAAAAAATAGTTGTGGCATTTAGAGATATACAGGCCAGTCCTGATTAATATCTTTATCAATGATCTGGATGAGGGGTTCAAGTGCAGCCTCAGTAAGCTCGTGGGTGACACCAAGTTGGGTGGGAGTGTTGATGTGCTGGAGAGCAGGAAGGCTCTGCAGAGGGATCTGGACAGGCTGGATCAAAGGCACAAGGCCAATCATGTGAGGTTCAACAAGGCCAAGTGCCGGGTCCTGCTCCTGGGCTGCAACAACCCCAGGCAGGGGGCAGAGACGCTGAGAACTGCCCAGCAGAAAAGGACCTGGCAGTGCTTGTCAGCAGCAGCTGAGCATGAGCCAGCTGTGCCCAGGTGTCCAAGAAGGCCAGTGTCATCCTGGCCTGGATCAGCAATAGTGTGGCCAGCAGGAACAGAGCAGTGATTGTCACCCTGTACTCAGCACCGGTGAGGCTGCACCTCAAATCTCGTGGTTTCGTCCCTCAATAAACGAAAGACATTGAGATTCTGGAGCATGTCCAGAGAAGGGAAACGGAGCTGGGGAAGGGTCTGGAGCACAAGTCCTGTGAGGAACAGCTGAAAGAGCTGGAGCTCCGTAGCCTGGAGAAAAGAAGGCTCAGGCAGGATTTCATTGCTCTCTCCAGCTCCCGGAACTGAGGTTGTAGTGAGGTGAGGTTGGTCTCGTCTGTGAATTAACAAGAAATAGCAGAAGAGGAAATGGTCTCAGGTAGTGCCAGGAGAGGTTTCACTAGGATATCAGAAAAGATTTCTTAATGAAAAGGGTGATCAAGCACTGGAAAAGACTGCCTAGGGAAGTGACAGAATCACCATTCCTGGAAGAGTTCAAAACCCATACAGATGTGATCCTTGGGGACACAGATAAGTGGTGGACATGGCAGTACTGGTTTAACAGCTGAAGTCTATGATCTCAGAGGTCTTTTTCAGCCTTAAAGATTCCAAGAATATGATTAGCAAGCCTGACCAGAAAAAAAACAAAACAAAACAAAACCCCAAACAAACAAAGAAACAAAACAAACAAACAAAAACAAAAACAAAACAACAAAAATAAAAAAACAACACCAGAAAACAAAACAAAACAAAACAAATTAAAAAAAAAAAAAAAAAAAAAAACCAACCAAAAAAAACCCACCAAAACAGGACACCAGCTATAGTTGATAGCTGGCTCTGTCTGGAAAATGGCCTACATGCCCAGCCAATGGCGAATGTGGCAAGGCCATCTACAGGTTCCTGGAATGGGCAACTCTAGTGACAAAAAGACGTAAAAGTCAGAAAAATGTTGGGCTTATGTTAAAAGAGCAGAGATATCCGCTGCAAAGACAACTTCCAAGAAAACAGAAAATACACTAAATTTGGTAGCAAAACATTAGCGATAGTAGTATGCAGAAGACAAGTCTGAGAAAAGGCAGCATTTAGGAGCAGAGATTGAGTGTGTGCCATTGATGCAAAGTTTACATAAAATGAGCAGAAGGATCCATCCACAGACAGATCAATGGCAAGGCAGAGTGAAGATGAACAGATACAAGCTCACACAGAAGCTGCAGATCTTCAAGGGAAAGTAAGATCAAAAGGAAAAGGAGAAAAAAAAAAAGAAAATAAAATACTTTCCTACCTTTTAGGAAAGACATTAAGTTACAGGAGTAGCAGGGTATTATGTCACAAGGCTAAATACAAGAGCTCAAGCAAGGAGTTTTTGATTGCTTCTAAAGTGAGTAAAAAGGTGAAAAGGGAAAAAAGAAATAGAATGAATGAGTATCATCTTGGAAAAGGTCACCTGTAGGCCTCTGCAGGCATCTGCAAAAGTCATGAGGAAAGACTGAGCCAGACTGAAGACAAAGTTTCACCTTCTGGGAAGGCTCTTGGCTCCAAATTTTGCTCTAGCCAACCCCTCATAGACAATCTTCTGGGCACAGTGCAAGACTTATTTATTTACCGACATTTTTAACTGAAGGACACAGGAATGGAGATTGTGTGAAGATTTTCTTATTTCTTACTAGGAAGGCACAGAGATATATTTTGTTGGCACATCACTATTTTCTAATCTGTTTGAACTGTTTTAATTACTATACATATATATACACCTATATATATATATACACACATACATATATACATACCAAGAGTTTCTGGTAATCACTGAAAAACATAAACTGTGCTTTATTGCATTTAGAATATATCCTTATTTGGGCATTGAGGTAAGTTTACCACACTCAACTGAATTTCAACTTGTTTTTTCAAATACTTTCATTACCAATGCCTAATTTTTAACCAAGACCCATAACAAACTTGGAAGACTCTCCTATTTTTTTGTTTTAATTTACACATGACTAACAGAGCTACAGTTCAAACAATATGCCCTGTTATCACATACAATAATTATCCCAAACAAACTCTCTGAATTACGCCATTGAAATCTTAAAGATTTGCTGGGTTCTGTCTAATCTTCACGATACACCCTTGGGTAATCTCACCCTTGTGAAATCGGCCTCATAAATCAAAAGCTCAGTCCTGCAATCCCATCTGCATCTGGGGACCTTTTTCTACAGGTGAAAAAGAATGTTTGAATGCTACCAGAGAAAGAAGAGTTATATTTAATAGCCTCAACAAACTCTCTTCCAATCAGTCTCTTTTTACCTGTGTAGCCCGCAGTTTAGGGATCTGCTATAAAAAAAATAATTCATCAGTGTTAGATGCTGCACTTCTTCATGAAAAGCCAAGATTAACACATTGAGTCAACAAATTCTATTTTGAAATAGTTTAATTCACTAAGGAGATAACTGCTTTCTCCAAATGATGCAGACTTGTCTGCTGTTGTCTCGGCCAATTCAGAGGCTTGTTATTCACTACTTGGTTGATTTCAAAATCAGACTACCCCTTCAGAAAGTTGCAGAGACTATGACATCACATTTATGATAATTTATTGCACAATTACAGTGGCTACATCCCTGGATTTTATTTCGTGGGAAAGCATGTTTCTACTATAGTCTCAACCATTTTCTTGGCTTATACCTGTGTCCACAGTCACATGTTTTGATACAAAGCTTAGCAGGATTTTTTTCGTAATACTATAGAAGTGTTTAACAGCCACTTAAGGCTGCATAGTTAATTGTCTAGAGAAATATTTGCACTTTACAATAAGACTTACTGAAATTTCACAAGCAACTCAGAAGCGCGGCTTAACAAGCTGCTAAAAATCATCCAACACTCCATCAGATTTCACTTTAATACTACTTATGTCTTCTTAAAGAAATAAAAAGCCCAACATCCTTTGAGAAGGGCAAGATTGTCATCTCCTCAGATGAATGACAATAATGCAATCACTGAAATTTAATGCAAGAGTATAATTTAATAACCTCAAATTCCAGTGGAAAGATTTGCACACCACTGTGATGTTTATTGACTACAACTGATAAAACAGTACTGTGGAACATTACAAGACAAAGTAATGCAAATGACTACAAAATTGAGTTTCATTGTACTTTGGTCAGTGTTATCTTCATTTTAACCAAAACACTTTATATTACTTAAAGCTTAAAAGACAATAATAGACAGGCCCTATAATACCATAATTACAGGACCCAGCCCTTACATTTTTGTTTCCGATTCAGCAAAACTTTTACCACATGGCGTAGAAAGGACACATAAGCATTTTCTACATTATTTAACACGGCATTTATTTGAATATGTACTATTGAGTTTCAAAAATTCCAAAACACATGTAGCAAACAGATAAAAATATTTTCATATAATTGTTTCCACATGGTACAGTATTATTATGAAAGAGGTTGGCATGATTTTAGACTGGAATATATTATTAAGAGGATGCTGTTTTCTATCACAATACTTTCTTTCCAATTCCCTAGTATGTACAATAGTACATTACCCACAATGCACCCCCAAGAAAATTACTTTCATACTCCACATACAGAAAACTCATCTCAACCCCAACGAGAGGAAAAAGTAACTGCTCCCACTATTGTGAAATAAAATGTAAATTCTTTCATTACATATAGGCAAACAATGCAAGTAGCCAATGATGGCAAAAAAGGGTATCCAGCCCAACCACAACTAAAACAAGCTCTCAAGCCCTAAGTCTCTCCAACTTCTCTTTCTGAGGAACTTCATACATTCATGGATGAGAAAAACGGGCACAAGTGAAAGCCCCATGTCCTTGTGCATATGCAGCCTCAGCCAGAACAAACTGGAACATGAAGCATTCCTATGGCATGTAATAGTAGGGTTCTTTTGCTTCAATTGTCTTTTCTGAAACTGGTACTAAACTAGGCTAGCGTAACGTTCTGTTGCTTTGTCTTACTGGCACAACCTGTAAAAGGTTTTGGTGGGTTTTTTAGATCATCTGCATAGAGAATATGCTTCCCATGCTATACACAACACTGTCAAAAAAGTCAGGGTATGCAGTAACTTAAGAAAAAAGTGATCTCTTTATCTTTACAAGAAAGCACAATTAAGTCAGCATAATATTCAGGGTGTTCTTACCTCACCTAATCTATCCTAAACATATCTAACTTATTCTCACCTTCTTGCATCTTAGTAGTAAGAACCAGAGAGAGAAGTGAGGAGGCACAGATGGGTAGGAAGGTACAAGTGCAAAGCTGCCAAAACAAAGACTGGATCTTTCCTCTGCTGTCTCCATTTACCAAGTGAAGTCCATGTAACAGTTCCACATGCAGTGCAGGAGCTGTAGTGTTCAACACATTCTGAGGTCAGTCTGTGATGCTTCAAGATTAATCTTCTTCATAAAGGACGGTATAACCAATAAAGAGAGTGCAAATGCAACAGGAGAGGTGGGGAACCTCCATGGGTGCTAGCTGTGCCTTCTCTGAATCATTTGGGAGTCACAGTCAATTCAAAAATAAAATAAAGGATTTTTAAAGCTAAGAGAGAGAAGTAATAACATGAAAAGTGAGGATGACACACTTTTTGCAGCTTTCACAAATGTGGTCCAAGATATACAGCAGGCTGATGGAGGATGACACATGCTCCAAAGTATCCTGTGTTATCTTCTTGCCTTGCAGTGAAAGAATCAAAAAAAAATGAGCAAAGCCTGAGCATTAGATCAGGCAGTGTTTCTCCCAAGTGACTGGTTAGATGACCCACTCCAGGTACCTCAGCACTGTACCTACATGCAAGGTGTGAGAGAACCAAGGAGCACCAACAGCCCCAAGACTTGAGGCAATCTACTTGCTACTGTTATTAACTGCAGAAGCTCATAGCCCACTGTTTATGCTCTGCTTTTATCATGTGCTACCATTCACCTGCTTGGCCTGATTGGCCCAGCGGCTCCATGAGTTTGGAAGATTGGAAAGACAAGGGAATCAGCTGGCCACAGAAGCATGCAGTAAGCAGCTTACCCAGTCTGTATACAAGTGAATTTGCTGCCCAAGCACACTGCCAGAGGGACCCCCTCCACCTTCATAAACACAATCTCAATGTTTGGAAAGGTGCCAGGAATAAAATGTTTGTTTACTGCAGGCAGGAAGAGCTACCTATGATTCAGACATTAGGAAGTGACAGGAAGGACTAAATTATGCAATTTAAAAGTAGGAAAATAAACACAAAGTAGTTGCAATGAGAGGAAGAAGGAGGAGAAGGAGGAGGAAAGGATGAAGAGACACAAGTTTTGTATCTTCACTTCCACTTGTGCAGGGCTGAAGCCATCATTGCAGCAGGAGGCCCCCATAGGACTCCTTCACCTTTTAACCCTCATTCTAGAGCCCCTAGCCAGGGACTTTCCTCCTCAGCACTGAGTAAGAAACATCTGTCCAGCTCAGTCTCCCAGTTGGAAAGGACAGCTCACAGTCTTCCTTATTCCCTATTGAAGCAGACTGAGATTTCAGAGAAGAACATTCCATCTGCCGTCCCTTTAAACAACAACTACCTGAAGCAAAGGATCGAAGAGCTCATTCTCCAGCCAGCTAAGGGAGGTGGGAACACTCTCCAGCTCTGTCCAATGCTGGCTGCAGAGACTAATAGGAAAACCTCTTCCCGTAAGCAGAAGGCAGGAGAAGCACCCCGATGGGAATAGCACTGCCTTCCCAGCAGTTGTTGGAAGCAATCTCAGCAGTGCTGCTTACGACTTTGCACCTCCCATCCACAGTTTGTTAGATCCCAGCAGAAGTTTGAAGTTTCTTAAGCTGCAGTAATAGTCTGCATTATTAACATGCACATTCCAAGCCTAAAACAGCAAACAAGCAGATTTGAATCACAGTGAGTTATGGCTGTACTGTAAGAAAACCCCACCAAACAACACTCTCAAATTTATGTAATGATAGTGGTGCCTCTATTATATTATCAGTAAAGATCTTCCTACCAATTTCTTTATAAATCAGACAATAAATTCCTGCTCTCTTTTTTTTTTTTTTTTTTTCTGGAGCTGCAAAGGTTCACAGACCAACAGAGACATCAGGTCAAGGAAAAATTCAAAGGACTGTGAATTAACTTAGCACTGAAGTACACACCATAGCAGAAAACTCTGTAGTTACTTGTCCTGGGACAAAATTACCCTGGGATGAAACCAGGGTTAAGTTTCCCAATTTACATTAATGAGTCACTTGAATGCTACTCTTCAGTTTACATCTTCCCCCTGCCCCATTTCATCCTTCCCCACTCCAAAACTCCAGAGAAGAAAAAACAGGTTTTATTTCAGTAATGACTGACTCCTGAGTGCATACAAGTGTGTGTCCTCTCTGCTGACTGACCTTTGGCAGTGAAGAGTCATTTTAGTTATTTCTCATAGTGCTGAGAAGCTTATGCAATTTAACTTCATTTGTGCACACAGACAACTGCATTAGATAGGTCATAACTAAGAGCGTGACATGACCTCAGCTTTGAGCTTTGAGGGCATTATTTCACACTGAGTAACAAGCCATTAAACTACAAAACTTACTCACACAGCATGATGAAAATAATTTCAGCAATAATTGCATACAAACAGTGAATGGAAATGCACCTGGACATGCAAGATTCAGGAATATATTTATTGACATCTCTACTATTGCACTTATTGAAGTTAATCTCCCTTAGCAACAGGGAAGGATTTTGTAAACAAGTTTATCTAATGCCACCACGAGAACATCACTCAGTGTAACACGTACTTGAAAGAAGAAACATTTCTTTAGTGAAGAGCAGCAAAACAAATCATAGAATTATGTAACAAGTAATAGATTCAAAAGGGATACATTCTTGTCAGTTTGTGGCTTAAATCTCAAATTAAGTTCATATAGATCTCTACTTTCTAGGAAAGTAGAACTGCCAGATGGCATCACACTCATAGCCTACCTCTGGCACTTCTTGCACATCAGCAGAACTGGGAAAAGACTGGATCACACAAGTGAACCAAAGGAACCAGTTACAACATGACATTTTAGAAGTTTCCTCTTATCACAGCCCAGACCTCCAAGTGTTCATGTTTACAGATGGGGGATTCTCTCCAAGCCTCCCTGGAATCTCCTGCATTCCCAGTGTGGATACCACATGGCAGAGCATTCCACTGCCTCATTTGTCCTGGAAAACACCAGCCTCTTCTGTTTCAAGCTACACTCCAAACACTCCCCTCTTTCTCCCTGCCCCCTCTTTTTTTAAAAATTAAACAATGCAAGGACAAATTGTCAATTCACATCAAGTTCATACATTACTCTGACATCCTCCTTCTTGGTTGTTTATTGATGAAACAAACACATACCAATCCTTAAAAAAAACATTAGAAGCATCCAATGAATTATCCTCACAATCTCTTTCCTAACAAATTCCTTACTTTTCAGTATTTGCTGCAAAGGGACATGCTTGCTGTCAGTATTTTACCCAATTTTTAAGGATCACAGATATGTATACACATTTTTAAAAATCATAAATGTTTGTTAAATTGAGTATATGGGCTTATGACTTATTTCAGAAAGCATTCCTTCTAAAGCAGCAATTCTCCCTGCACCATCCCAAAACCGGGTGCAGCATCTCCATCTGATCCTGTTTAAGAATCTACGTGGAAACACAAACGTCAGAAAACCGCAACAGAAATATGCATTAAGTGTGAATGGGAACATTTGTCTAACACATTACGTGACTCAGTGCAGTTATTCTTCATACAAAGGGAAAATTACACACTGACACATAATTTTCAGATCTTTTTTTTGTTTTACTTTTCTTTTAGAAATGTGTATCATTCTATTTTGGAACTCAAAATTCATTTTTCATCTGATATCGTTTGTGTATTTACCCTTTTATTAACCCTCCCAAAAGCGCTGTAATTCTTATGTGTTGATTGCATCAAAGGTCTATTCGAAGGCAGTGATACTAACTGTATTTGAAGAGCTCCCTGTATTCTTATTCCATACCCCAAATCTAATCCGGTGAACTCCTACTGTCAGCAATAAACACCTACAGACAGTTTGTTTTGCTTTTAAAATCCCAAAACCCAGACAACACAGAAAAATAAACCGAAGCCTAATTTTGTGTTGTTTTTCTTTTCCCCCTTTTCCTTTGAGACAGAAATGCTGAAGAGCCTGGTGGTGGCTGTGGCCCCAGAGAGAGGAGCCTGCTGGCCTGCTCCACTGAAACCCATCACATTCCTGCCAGGGTGGAGACAGGCTTACCCAGGAGGAAGGAGGGAGCACATCTGCCATCACCCTGCCCCAAGGCTGCCTGTGCTGGGAAGTGGGTGGGGAAGCAGATTTACTTTGTGACAGCCACTATCTCCACTGCCATGAAGGGTTTATCTGGCGTTGTTTTCACTTATAAAGTAGCAGAACAACCCACATGTCACCAGCGAGCTGACTGGAAAACTCCTGTGGGGAATGAGGTTGCCTTTCTCCTGCTGGGCAAGGTTATCCCAATGCCTGACCACCATCCCCAGCCACCAGGTACAGCCACTGGCCTGCACAGCAACCCCCACCAAGGCTCCTCATCCGAGCTAGCCAGCCTGTGGGAGAAGGCAAAAGCTACCTCCTTTTAAAAAATACAGAGAGGGAAAGAAAGCTTTCTTCCAGCTTCCTAGAAATTCTCAGACAAAACAGCAAGCACAGCTCCTGAAAATAGTGTAGCTGCTCTTAAATCAGTCTGCCAAGAAATTGCTGTACAAAATAAAAAGGAGCAAAAGTTTTTAATTTCATTCACTTCTTGATGTGGGGCCTAAACTCAGCTGTCTGAAGAGAGTCTGGATCTTGGCACAGCTTCCTAGCTGAAGTATCACCTCTTTCTCCAGGTATGTTTTTAAACAGAATTATTTGTATTATGCACCGATATTATATATAATAATACACAAGCCATATGGACTTAGCTGCCTGACCTTTTTAATTACATGTTGCTGTGCCACTAGTTCCAAAAGAGACAACTCCGAATACCCCATTTGCTATTTATCCCAAATAACTGCCACTTACCAAGAAAAATAAGGAAGAAAAATGTGTCACCATAACCTTGGGGAGTTTAATCATAAAGTTGTAATTTTTGGGCATAAAAAGCAATGGGATATTCCTTCTCCTCAGTTAAAAAAACAAAAACACTCCAAGAAAAAGATGGTTAGAGAGCTCAACACCTAATGCAGTCTCTTTCATCTCACCGAAAGTTACGTTGTAAACATTCCCCGCTGGATACTGCTAAACAGACAGTCAGATACTAGGTAACATATGAGTACTTTTTACAACTAAAAGCACTGTGGAATGTTTCAAAGAGCTTCAAAAGTTCATCATGAGAAACAAAACCCTTTGTCAACAGCTGGAAGCAAACACAAGTACAAAAAACATACTACGTAACCTTTTATTAGAAGCCAGGGGTGCTTTTCTTTAAAAAAAACCCAAAAGGTTCACAAATACAACAAGCATATTGCACTGAACAATACTTACAAAGCTAACATTATTTGTGCAACAATGAACACTTTTCCTAAAGCAAACAAGCCAGAGAATTCATAAAAGAACCAATGTAAAAGCCTAATCAAGTACTGATAAAGGGGGAATTGAAAATAAACAGTATTTTAGTGAAGTTGGGAGAAGGCTGAATCCTCCCTCCATCCTTCCAAAAAATATGAAAGAAAGGAAAGAAGAAAGCAAAAAAAAAGAATGAAAAAAGAAAGAATACATAGTACTAGAGCTAGTTGTTCGTACATATAAGGAGCTGAATTCACATTAGAATCCTTAAAACAGCAGCAAATTACACTGTACTACAATATTCACCTGCATACAACACTTACCTGCCTTGACAAGATTATCCCTTTCTGTGTGACTTTTCTGCCTGCCTTGCTCAAGTAATTTGCAAGACATAAGGTTTGTCCCTCCTAATGAAATACTGCAATGAAATTGCAACAGTAGAACTTGCTTCTATTGGCAATAAAATGATTACTCACTGAAGCGTAGAAAACATTAAGGTAATTTTGAAATGGTCTCAAGAAGTCTGTCACCGCAACACTGCAAAAGTGGGAATGAAAAATAAGGAGGTGAATCTTAGCTCTACATCAAAACAAAACTTGCACCTCATCTGCTGCACTCCCCTTCTTGATTGTGGAAAATATTTCACCCAATCTAGTTTAGTGACGTCTACTTTCAGACTAGGAAAAGGGGAGAGAAAGATTAAAGAAGTATAAGATACCCAAACCAGTCATCTACAAGCCACAAGTTTATCCTCTTCCTTAAATTTACTACATTTGGAATCACTGATGTTCCTTTCACTTTTTTTGCCAACACTTCTGTCAAAACCATCAGTAAAATTTAATGGGGAGTAAATGTTTTCTAAATGTCTTTAGAATTTATTTGATTAGCATTTGATTGTAATAATGTGATCCAAAAGTTATGTCAAAAAAGACAAAGAATAAAACATGCCTCAGAAGTGATTAAACTATCATTCCAAGACTTTGAAAGAGGGAGAGAAAAGGATACTAGAAACAGTTCTGTTTGTCACTTTCTTCTCCCTCCAAATAAGAAAGAAGAAAGTGACAAACTTCCTTCTGCAAAAGTGACTGTTGAATACCACGAATTACCTCTCAGCTGAAAGAGTTACCTGCTCTACACCAAAGGTTTCCAGCATTGAGGCTCATTTTGATAGTCATTGTATGTACTTTTTTAAGCTAAACATATATATATGTTTAGCTTAAAATACAACATTCTATTTTATGGACACTATATGTCCAATACAATATTCTTTTCTCAATTTATCAAACTGACATTTCACACAGCTGCTTTGGGCTGATGATTGAGTAAAAGTCATGCAAAACAAGCTCATCTGTGTACAACTGGAAATTAAAATCATGGTATTTCATTATTTCCTCTGCTCAGTACGTATGTTACTTGTACCTCATTTCAGTGCTGCAAGACTCTGTGCATACATGGAGGAGCAGACACCAACAGCATCAATAAAGTGGCAGACACTGATTTGTTTTCCCACTTCCTCACCTTGCTCCCTGTTAGTTTCTCACTGAACTGTAATCCTCTGTGATAAGCTGCACCAAATCTCATTAACAGACTTATCAAAACAGAGATGCAATAGTGCAGCTATACATCCAATTGAGAATCATCTTCAATATCACAAGAAGTCAGAATTTGATTGTTCCTTCATTTCTCAGCTACTGTGCTCTCAAATTAAGAGTTAGTATTTCAGAGCTGTAAGAAAAATTTTTTTCATGCCATTTAACATATTTAGATTATATGGTTTATTTCATACGTCCAGTAGTTCACCTGTATTTCAAGAGGAACAGGACAATTTCTGTTAATTAGGTCTCCAATTTTCCTATCTACACCAAGGAACAAAAAGTATTCAAGTGATTCAGGTACCCCCCAAGCTCAGAAATGCGTAAATTAATAGTATGGTAAACTACATAAAAATTAAAATACCTAGCGGAAGATAATCTTACTATGCACACATTAGACTTGGTAATCTGTTTTATATGCTGGTGCCTGCTTTTACCCTCTGCAACCATCCTCGGGGAGTTAATTCAGAGCATGCAACACAGGTCAGGCACTAAGAGTGCTACAGCTTTGGCAGCAAAATCAACACCAGCTGCTGATGTCCTGTCAAAGGTGACAAATACTTGTATGATGAGTTCCATGCTCCTCAAGTGAGCCTTACACCCCAACAACAAGCTCAGGACGTGGCTACAGCCCTAAAGTCATACCCAAGATCATATCAGCATCTTCAGTTGGCACACAAAACAACGCAACTTCCTCCTATAATCAACAAAAACACTGTGTTTAGTCATGCTTTCAACTTCATGGTTTAGAGTTTACTAACCCATGTTTGAAAGGATCAAAAGTCAAACTGCTGTTTTCTCACCAGTGCACAGCAGAAGGAGAGGGTCAGACTTCCTTCCAGAAGGAAGGTTTCCTCCCTGAACACCAATCCCTGCGAGGTCTTCAGCAACTTCTTGAGTAACACAAGCACAATCAAAATCGAGTTCAGAACGTAAAAGATGTCACATAATGTTACTTGATTATACTCATCTGTCTTGAGTTAACTTAACTTGACCCAGTTCCAAGGGGACAGCACTGAATGATGTCAGACAAGCTCATCTTGGCTTGGCTTTCTTTTCCTGTAAACCAACCAGCTTCTTAAATTTGCCCACTCTGATGGTGAAAAATCACAAAAAAAAAAGCTTAACACAAACAAATGCCTTCCAGAAAAAGGGCCTTGGTCAGGCACTGCAGCTTTTACCGAATTACAACTGTTCTGCTGAATGTAACTTTTCTTAACACCATTAATATCTTAGCATGTTTAAGTATTACTCAAGACAGAAGATGCATCTATGTGATTAGTGCCAAAGAGCAATAGCCAAACAAAACCACAGCAAAATATTCCACTTTTGTACCTATACTGAGCCTCTAGTTTAAACATCAATAAATAGCTTAATTATATGGCACTTTTTTAGTCACTGTCTGCAACTAAAAATATTAGAAAGTAAGAGGATGCTATCTGTACCCTTGTCTGAATAATATCAGTGCCCCTTACATCCTAGGGAGATCAAGTCCATTTCTCATTTTTAAACTCCTTGCTTTCAAATAACTAAATAAACTATCAATAAAGAATAGTCAAATAACTACAGGACTTTTAATCAGACATCAAAACTAAGGTTTCTTAATTTACTTTCAAAAATCATCTTATGAACTGTAAGAAGGACAGGGAAGTCTATTAGATACAGAAAAATCTGAACCAATTTATCCCAAAAAGTGTTTAGTCTTCACAGAGTATTTTTGATGGAGTTTTACCTTTTATACAATAAAATGTATTTCTAAGTAGGACATATTAAAATCACAGAACAGTTAGGATTGGAAGGCACCTCTGGAGATCATCCAGTCCAAACCCCTGCCAAGGCAGGGTCACCTGGAGCAGGTGACATAGAACATGTCCAGGAGGGTTTGGAATGTTTCCAGAGAGGAGAGTCCACAACCTCCATGGGCAGCTGTTCCAGGGCTCTGCCACCCTCAATGTAAAGAAGGTCCTTCTCATGTTAAGGTGAAACTTCTTGTGTTTTTTGTTTATGGCCATTGCTCTTTATCCTGTCACTGAGCACCACTGAAAAGAGTCAGGCAACAACCTCTTGGCACCAGACTTTGAGATATTTATATGCACTGATGAGATGCCCTCAGAATACTGGGAATTATTTTACTACATCAGTACACTTTCTACAAACTGGTTTTATAAACCAACCATCAATACTAAGATTCTGATTTAAAGCACGTCCAGGCATCCTACTGAGCCCTAGCCTACCCCAAGACAAATGCATAGTCATTCTAGGAGAGAATTTAAGACTTCTTCCTATTCCCTCAAGCTTTTCTTCCTTGCTTCACCAAGGACAGCTGTGTTTAAATATCTGGTGGTTTCCTAGCATAATGGCAGTAAAAAAACTCTGTGCTGCCACCACAAAGCATCAGCTATTTTAACTGGCACGTGCACAGCAGAACTGCAATGCAGCAGAAAACCACGAAGCCAAGGTTTACTATCACATTTTAAAAGACAGATGGGGAGAAAGGGGGATTTCCAATTACATTTTTTAAAAATAAGGGGACAGAAAAATCACAACAAGTTAAAGTGAGCACATAAACATTTGCAAAGTTGAAAGCATGGGAACAAGGGAAGAAAGAAAAACAGACAAGAAGATAGCAGAAGCCGTGAAATTTAGCAGTCTTCCATCTCTCTGCACAAACAAGTTCTTTCATGTACTTGTGAAACCACAGCATAGGCTGTGGACAGCTGTGCAGGATTTAGCCCCAGTTCCCTTTTCCTTCTCCTCTGCTAAATCCACATCTTGGACTCCCAACTAGCACCAAAAGTTACCTGTACTTTCCTCAGGGATTTGCTGCTGGAAATGATCAGTCTATTCCCTCAAACAAACTGTTCTGAACTAGCTCCAGGGAACTGACAGCAGGTGCCAACAGCTGTCAGAACATTAATTCCTTACCAAAAACACCTCAACAAGACATGAGAACAGAACTCCTAAGAGGGGAAACACATTCATGGCATTAAAGAATACACTCAAGGAAATCCAATTATACCAGCTGCAGGATAGGGTTGGTTGGATGGTTTTTTTTACTTTTTTTAGCCCCAAAATGAGTATAAGCTAGCTTTAATACCATGTCCAACTGTTTCAAACTAAACATTGAAGTCCCTGTGAAACATATGCCTGTGTACTAGCTTCTAAGTGCTCCTTTTCACCCTTCCTAAGAACTAAACCATATTTGACTGCAATTTCAGACTTTTTATCTCCATTCCCAGATGGTAACCTGGGTTTGCCCCAACACTTGCATGCAAAACGTAATAGAGCGCAAAGTTACAATTTTCCATATATACATGTGAAAAGAATGCCTTGCAAAAAAGCAGTTTTCTATCAAAATCACTTTCCCATCTTTTCATCTGGCACAGGCCCTTGAAATACCAGCATCATAAAACACGGCTTTGGAAAAGGCAGCTCTCTGCTGCGCCTTCACTTAAGCATAGAATTACAGGGAGCACAAGCCAGCTCTCCAGCCAGTGCACTCAGCTAAAGTTCATCGTCTCAAGTACGTCAACTTTTTGTTTGCTAGAAGACGGCGACCGTAATGTCAAGGTCACTTTTAGGTCTTTGAAGGGAGCGTCAGCCTTCAGCCTGCAACGGATCAGGTACTACAGACAAACAGGAGGAAATTTAGTGTGCTTCTCTAAGTGGTGCCTTTCTTATGCACAAGCAGAAAAGAGTCAAAGATAAAGTGTAAGATTTAAACTCATGACCTTATGGCCTACACGGCATGGTGAAGTTAAACCAAACCACGCTAACATAAGCTTTACCATATTATCACACTCATACTCTGCCTACTCAAAAAGCAGATCCCCCTTTCAAGTGAAAATTAAATAATTACCTGTTTAGGACAGGGAACCACCTGACCAGATCTGTAGTCAGGGTTTTTCCCTCAAAGGTTCTGGTGTAATTCCAGTATGGAAGTGGAGCTATAAATACACTGAAGGGGCAACTACATGGAAAAAAGTTGGCATATTTAGAGACTGATTTATGAGATCGATTTAGGAGGGCAAACCCTGTCCATTTACAGACAGCAACATTCACGGGATTTAGAGTTTGAGTGGAAATTTTATTAAAAGTTTTTAAAAACATTAATATGCTCTTAATTCCTACACATTTGTAAGGAGGCACCCTGTGAATACATACACAGACACGAGGAATCAGTCAAATATACAGTCTCCTTCCAATTCAGCAGGGAAGTAGAACGCTGCTGTGACCCATCAGGACGTTTTCTTTCCTTTGCAAAAACAGGATTTTTGACACTGGGAAGTAGAGAATGAGCTACCCCAAATATTGTTGTTTAATTTAAATGGAGTCTCATTTCACAGATTTCCTGGCATTTAAAAAACCCGCCCAGAACAGTTCTTCGAGAAGAGGCTGCTAATCGCTAACATAACACGGTCACGTTAAGAGCTGTATTCACAGACTCTCCAATCTGAAGCTTAGCTGCTTAAAAAAAAAAATAAATAAAAAGCAAACACCAGGAAGAAGAAAAAAAAAAAAAAGTTCAACATTTTGTCCCAATTACACAGATGCCGCGAAACAAGCCGGGTGCCAATGGGAAAGGGCTCAGCCAGCAGCGATGACTCCTGGCATCACCCATCCCTCCTACGTGACCTGACAGCCTCCCCGGCGGCCCCGCAGCTCCGCTGTGCCCTGTCACGGAATCTGCCCGCTCAGCAAACGCGCTCCATTTTCTTGCCAGCAGCGCGGTGTCCGCTCCGCCGCAGCCCCTGCGAGCGCAGCCACTGCCGAGCAACAGCGGGAACAACTTCGGGAAAGACACAGGCGCTTCTCTCACAACTCTCTTTTTTTTTTCCCGGTGCGGAGAGCAAGGGCAGAGCTCCCTCCGCCCCAGCGGGAGCGCTCCCGGGGCATCCCCGGCTCCTGCCGTCTCCGGGCCACCAGCCCCGGGTGCGATCCTGCCGGGAGCGGCGAGGAACCGAGGCACCCCCCGCCCTCCCTGGGATCGGGCACCAGCCCCGGGACGGCAAGTGTTTACGTTTAAAAATACATATATACCGAGCCGGGAGCCAGGGGGAAGAGGGGAAAACTCCGCCCCCTCCCTCTCCCGACTCCCTCGGAAAGGCGATAAAAACTGGGTTGAAACATCTGACCACTCAGCGCCCCTTTTTAACGAGAAAAAAAAAAAAACATATAAAACGAAAAAAGAAAAAAAGAAAGGAAAAAGGAATAAAAGAAAAGGGAAAATAAAGGCTGGGGAAGCGGCACGGGACGTGCCGTGCAGAAGTCCCGGCTGGAACGGGGAGGCGGCCGGGAGGGCGGCTCGTCCGGGCCCGGCCGGGAGGGACCGCGCGGGGAGGCCGGGCCGGGCCGGGCCGGCGGGAGCGGGAGGCGAGCGCGGAGCTCCAGCGGGAGAGAAGCGAGGCAGGGAGGAAAGGAAGGAGTAAGGGGGAGCGCGGCCCGCAAGTGGGAGAGGACACTCACGTAGCGTTTCAACTTCTTCTCCGGCGGGGACTTTCGGAGCCAGCCCGAGCAGACCACCTCCCCGCCGCTCATGGCTGCGCCGCTGCCCGCCGGGGCGCTCCCTCCGCCTCCTGCTCCTTCTCTT
>VXBU01001734.1:129030-173715 GCA_013400315.1 Bombycilla garrulus
CGGCCGGCCCTGCCTGCCCCCGCCCAGCGCCGCCCCGAGCTCCGCGGCTCCCCCCCGAAACTCCGCCGGAGCCTTTTCGAACAACAAGGGCTTGGAAGCAGGGAGGCAGGCGGGGAGGGACGGCCGGCCCTTCCAGAGGGATCCTGGGAGCTGTAGTCGGCGGCCGGCGGGGACTGCGGCGGCGCGGTCGGGAGCGGAGGGGACGGGGGCTCGGGAGGGGCTCGGTCCCTGCGGGGAAAACAAATAAACAAACAAAACCCCAAGCAAGCAAACAAACGAGCAAACAAACCCCAACCTAAAGATCCATATTAAAACTGCATTAAAAATAGCCAAAGTAAACTCCTATTAGCAAGTCTGAAACTGCCTTAGCAAAAAAAGTAAAAAAAAACCCTAAAATTATCCAAGTCGTTCACCATCTCTGCTGTGGGCGGTCTCTGTCTCTTCCACTCCGCCAGAAATGGGTTAAATAACTGATAATAACAAAAAAATTAATACAATGAATAAATAATATACCATCAAATGAAGAATAATAGTAGTACACTTTGAACAAAATAATTGCAGTATTTTTTTTAAACAATTTTTTTTCAGATTGCTAAACTGGAGGTTCTGGAATGGGATCGCTGGTGTGTTGTTTAGCCCCAGTGCTCTTCCACTGCAGAGAAATAGTCCCCCTAGTGTGCCTTGGCTGAAGGGAGCCCAACGATGCTGCCATTCATCTAGGTACAAGTGTATTAAAAAGTTACAAAGCAGTGACTGTAGCATATAGGGGCATTCGAGGAAGTAACAGGAAATAATAAAGGAGAAAGCACAGAGGTGTTAATATCTGTGCGTCAATTTCAACATAAACCTTTTCACGATAATTATGGCACTGTGAAGCATTATTCAGCACTAAAAGAAAGATCATCAAAGAAGATATTTTGCCAAAAGCATTTGAAATAAGAAAAGAGGTTAATGTCAACCTTTAGCAATATACAAAGCACACTAATCTGAGCATACAAAACATTCTTGCGAATTTCTGCACACCATCATTTCAGCTTCCTCAGTGGGGCTGGTGTAAAGAGTAAAAAGGTGATTTGGTTGGTAAATATGAACACAAATTGTATTCTTAGGTTTACATTTCAAGATGGGTTTCAGTGCAACTCTTTTGTTTAAACCACTAATGCCATTGTTTAAGAACCTCAACATCTGAGATTATGCAAGGGCCAGATAAGACCACAAAATTTTCCAATTTCCTTTAGAACCCTGGGGATGATTTAGTATTTAGAACATGTAGAGTCAGTGTGAGCTAACTAAAAATGCCATTGGCACTAGGGCATTGTGATGTGATCCCATGGTTCATTTGAATCCCATTAATTAACACATGCCTTGAGGGCCAATCAAAGACAGCCTGTTTTGGCTTAGGCAGTCTCCATGGAGGCACCAACCAAACAAGTTATCTGGTCCAGAGACATAAGATTGTCCCTGAGGTCAAATTTCAAAACATTACATTTGTGTTCTAAAACACGGTGAAACCAGTGTCAGCCTGGACTCTAGAATAAGTTTTCGCAAGTTTGTCAGTTTTGGCGGGGCGGGGGGTGGTTAATCCCTGTCATATAATGATAAAACATACACTAGGGAAAAATAGTTAATGTCATAGTGATGAATAATAAACAATAAAGCTTGCCTTTTAGACCATACTTAGTTGTTGAGCCTAGTCACAAGCCCCAGGACTGGACACAAAATGTTTTTATTGCATTGTAGAATTGAAGAAAACACAATACAGCAAACTGCAATTTCCCAATGTTAAGATGCTCTCTCATGGACTGCTCCTTTCCTAGTCATGGTAGTGGATTTCCTTTTTTGTTCTCAGCCATTCGAGCTACCCATCCACAGTCCCACTGGTGTCTTCACTTACCACCTCAGGGGAGGGCTGCACAGAGCTGTACCTCTCTTTCCAAGTTAGTGAACAGCTAGAAAATGCAAGTATATTAATCCTGTGGAATTCTGTGCGATCCAGCAGTGCTCCGCAGTTCATAATTTAGATACACTGTATTAGGGTAAACAAGCAATTAAGGCTAATGACATGCATGAAGAGGACAATATTTAGATATTGCTCTTAACACCTGCATATTTACAACTGTAAAACTGTCTGTGAAGAGTGGTGAAATAATTACACCAGTCCGTTCCTCCATGTAGAAAATTTTACACTCAGCCAACTTAGGCTAGGGCATAATTTCCTGAATTTAAGGATAAAAGTCACAAAGACCTCTGTCGAGAATAACTGTTTGAGCTACACTTCTGTCCGCACCATTGGGAGTGTTGCCACTCCTGGATCCCACACGGCTGTTGCCATCTGAAGCAGTCCCTGTGCTCTGTGCTGTGAGTGGACATTGAGACCAACGTGCAGCACACACAATGCTCAATGAAGTGCACTTGGACCAGCGAGGTGATGTCACATGGAATGTGGCGACTCCACACACGTGGTCACCGTGGTGCTGGTGCTGCCTCCCAGCTCAGGAAGCACGTGCAAGATGCCTTGACTCCTCCACTGACCTTGTGTTCTTCTACAAGTGCATTCCAAAGTGTTTAAATGGGTTCTCCAAAATTTTGGAGTAGACTATTTATATATCTTGCCAGATAAAGTAGGACACGTGGAAATCCATTTGTCTCTGGTTTGCTTGCCAAGTCGCCTTGACTAAGGAAACAGGAGCTGATAGAAGAGGAGATTAAATACATATGGGTTTGCTTTCAAAAAGACAAATTATGCTAATTTCTCATGCATATAGCTTAAGAATTCTGGAATTGCATAATAAGATGGGGATCACTACAGCTCCCAGCTTTGTGTTACACTTCTAGTATGAAAACTCATGCATTCCTCCCCGGTTTCGCCTTGCATTGACAGACAGCTGTGGCTCCTGATAGTGATCCTTAAACTCCTCTATGCCCCTTGCTTACATTTGAACACAAAATTTGACAAAAAAAAGAACAAACTGGTCTAATTAAAAAAAATAAATTGATAAAAAGTTTTGTACATCAGTCTATATCCCAAAACATCTTTAGGAGTTTATGTAACAATGAATCAGTGAAAAAAAGAGATTCTTTTAAGTTTGCAAAAATCTGCATTTATATATTTCTTTTCATCTCAGATACTCCCATTTTGATTTCAAAATTATTCCCAGGCAAATTTAATCTACATAGTTATTTTGGTCAGTTTGTGGATGACATTATTTACTGTTTCTTTCAGACTGTAGTTATTTAGATTATTTGGCAAACAGATTGAGGAAGGTAATACAAAACAGACATAGTTAAAAGAGAAGACTGTATGTTCACACACTTTAGAGTTGCTTACCTGTTGTTAAGCTACCTCATATTTTTACTGTGATTATTTTAATATCGATGTAGGCAAATAAAGGCAAGAGTATACTGCTGAACTCATACAAAAGAAGGACCAGTTTTCAGTTCTGCATAGATGTAATACATTGAGATTTCCTTCATGTATTCTGTGGAAAATTCTCATTCCTGATTCTGGAGTGGAAATTCACTGGTAAATGTTTGTCCTCTGTTTTTTCGCCAGGGGATAAGTTGACTACCTTACTTCATGCAAGGGAATTTCCCTTTTTTTCCTAGGCTAGTCAAGGAAGAAGGAGCAGGCTGTCTGGTTGGCCAGCCATGCAGAAATTTCCTCAGTTCTATGCTGTTAAAAAAATAATTGAAAGCTTTTCCCTCGCTAAGGACAATACCTTTGCGCCTATGTACTGAAAATGTGTGGACTTTTTCTATCATAGGAAGTATTTTTCAAGTTCAGCACAATGGAAACTTGATCATTCAGCCACCTTAGGCTTGGTCTTGTAACAGAAATAAAAAATTATTGTACAGATGATCATGTTTCCAGGAAAAAAATAATGTGCGGTCATACAAGAGACCAATGCTGCAAAGCTGTGCATAGGCAAAGGAACATCAGCCAGGCTCTTTGGTTGAGCATGGTTTGTCCTCAAAAAGCACAAGGTGGAATTTGTACTGAACACCTCCCAAAAGAAAAAATTATTGCAACGTAGAATCCTGGGGAACCAGTTAAGTCTATGAGACCACAAGTATAGTAACATTGCAGGCTAGTGGTTTCTGTTACCGCTTTAAAAAGTAGACTTATATCAGTGAATATTTTGGTTAAGGAGCCTTTTTATACAATAAAACAATTTCAATAATTCTGCTTACAATGCAAGTGTAATAGTAAGTTATGTCAACTACATTTTATGCTTTTTCTTATCCTTCTTTGTCTGAATCTCCATGCTAAAATAGTTCATTACAACAGACATTTTGAAAGTAAAGTAGGGAAACCAAAGGGTTACCTAGAAATATCTGAAGGGAGAAGGAAAATTATCTGAATGCCAGGCAGGGCTAAAGGGTGTTTAGCCAGAGCTCCTCTCTTCCTCTAAGAGATTAATCAAAGAACAAAGCACAGTGCTCCCAAATTTCAATCATTAAAATAATTTAAACCAAAAATGAGTTGTATGTCTTGAAATAGTCTCATACCCATTGGGGACATACATTCAAAACCAAAGGAATTAGCAGTAAAAAACCCAAAATAACACTGTGGTTTTTCTGGAGGCCCACCTAATGAACACACAAATGTCTTTGAACATTGCAAAAAAGGACCTACCATCACAAGACGGAGACAGTGGCAAGGAGTGCCTTTCTGACATGTTCTCAGGCTGCAGAGGGACACATTAGGGCCAAAAGTCACACTTTGGCCTCTGCTACTTCACAGAGAAACTAGCACCACTACAAATTACTTTCTCTGCAGACTTGAGGAAGCCTCCATCAGAAATGGTTCACCCTCATTCTGTGCTGCTGTTTTTCAGAACAGACACATTTCCTTATCTTTTATCTTATTGAAAGAATGAGAAATGCAAGGTAGTTACACTTCCTGCTGGAGTGAGGGCAGTTTCAGGGGTAGTGCTGACAGTTGCCTGCAGCCTCAGCCACAGGGATTCCCACCACAGTGTTCCAACTAGCAATGCCAGTCAGCTAGGCTGGGATTCCTCTCCCTGCATCACCTACAGCATGGGGGTTTGCATATGCACCACTCACCTACACCTCCTTTATAGTCAGGGAGAGATACAGGCAACTGGCAGCTGGGACACATCTCATCTCTTCCAAAGGCAGAGGGCTAAAGTGGTTAGGTGAATTGTGTTCTTGAAGCTCTTGTTTATCACCATTGTCTATAAAACAGTCTAGACACCCTGCTCAGAGGAAAGCAGCCATGCTCGTGACATGTAAAGTTGGGGAAGATAAAAGTCATAGCATGCAAGTGAGAAAAGCAACAACATTCTCAGTCCTCAGTGTGGATTTATCTGTCTGTCTGTCTATCTATCTATCTATCTATCTATCTATCTATCTATCTATCTATCACAGCTCAGTGTATTTGAGAATTTTCACCAATAGCAGGGATGGGAGGTGTAATAAATTTAGAGATTGGATGAAAAGATCTGAGAGGCAGAGCCAAGCACTTTGCCTGAAGAAAGAATAGAGCACAAATGTGAGATGTAGTTTTCTGTAGGTATTTATAAAATCTTTAGTGCTTTGGCCTGAGATTTCCAGAGCCTGAAGCTTAAGAGATTTGAATGTGTTTCTACCATTATTATTATTTCATCAGTCTCTGATACCTAAGATCACTATAGCATTTTAAATCCCCAAAGTACAAAACAGGAAGGTATACTTATTTTCTGCCTCTCTAAATAGGGATAAATAGATTTTCTTTCTTTGCAATTTTTTTGATTATTTTGTTTAATTTTAAGAGTTCTCACACTGGACTCTGGTCCAATCATAAAAACCCTTTTTGTAGACCTGAACTCCTTCAGGCTAAATCTGAGCTTTCCTGACAGGAATTATTGTCTCGCCAGGAGTGCACCATAGTGGAGCAAAGCAGATTCTCTCAGCTAAGTGAGCAGAACATTGTATATTTCCCGAGTTCCAATTACATTCTCCAAGCATTTCTGTACTTTTCAAAACACAAGAGAAAAATCAGACTGGATTTTTGTGGTGCCACTCTCTGGGAAGAAGAAACTTCTGGCCTCAGGATCACACAGTGTCTGGGACAACAAACACAAGTAAGGGAAATGGGATGGCAGGAGGACAGTGGTGTCACAGCTGCTTCCTCAGGATGTCTCAGGCCAAGCCCAGAAAAAAGGGGAGGAAAGGACAAACACAAGTAACTTGACAAGTAACAGCAATGGTCAAGTTCAAAATTTAGGGATGAGGTTCATTTTCTCATGCATTATTTCCAGTAGTTCTAGATGACAGTCAGAGTTGTCAGTAATACAGGACGAGAGGAATCTGAGAAATAGTGGGAAGAAAAATTGGAGACAAGTATGAACTCATTCTTTCAAACACTGCAAATTTCAGATGAACCCCGAGGAGTTCAGTAAAAGTCACTATGATAATAACTCATTCTTTTTTCTTCTTGCCACAAAATGATGCCTCTTCGACAATTCTCAGTGAAGCTGAAGTATTAGGAGGCTTTCTCCCTTCTGCAGCTCCTCAGTCATGAAACAGAAAAGTCACACACTCCCCTTGCCTCTTTCCAGGCACAAACAAATATTTTAATGTTAACATAAAGTGGGGGGGAAGGGGAGATGCTTCTAAATTACAGGTGGGTAAATAGAATATTCTACTTGTATTTAAAAGCAAAAACTTAAATTTCTTAAAAATCATCTCCCATTTCTATCTCACTATCCAGCAGTGTTTCCTGAAGACTAACAATATCCCAGTTCACTGATCAGGCCATTAGCTTGTCCACAACGTCATCTAAGGTGATAAGAAATAAAAAGATTGCTTACTTGATCAGCCACACAACTCCAATATTGGTAGGTGAATAGTCATCATGAACAATTCATATCAAAATTGCCACACCACAATTAGCAAAAAAAAAAAAAAAAAAAATTAAGCTGTGCACAGGAAACTTTTGATCAAGTGTAAGAGCTGCATTTGACCCCCAAATAAATGTTTTCTACTTATTGATTCATTTACCTCTACTAAAGACTATTACATCATATTTTAAAGGATTTAGTGTCATCATTTTGTCTAGAATATAAATCTTGTGCCTATCTGTAAGCATTCCATATTTGCTGTGGACTTTCACAGACAGACAGCTCTTTGTGGGTTTTGCGATGTAAGACTCTAGCAAAGGATTTGGTATTTTAGGGATGAATATTTATCCTTACAGACTTTTAAAGCATATCTGGAGCTTGAAATTGCTTCGCTTGTTGTGAGCTGGAACCAGTTCCAGAACAGTAGTTTTTGCCGGCAGACAGGCACAGGCATTCCTGCCACCCTGTATCTATAACACAGGTGTCCTAGGAAAGGCATTCAGTTGTGAGGGCCATTGGTAAAGGGCTCAGGGGTCATTAAGGTTTTTTTTATCATATTCACTGAATATTTCACTAAGTGTTCATCTGGTGGTTTTGTTTAATTTCTTTTTTTTTTAATTTTGGTTCATTTTTTCTGGTATTTTTGTTTGTTTGTGGGTTTTTGTTTTTTTTTTTTCCTGATGAAAAAATAAAATATTTAGAGCTAGGCTGTGGAAAAAGCATTTCAAATAATAATTTTGTTAAGTAGTGATTAACAGTGGTTTTTTAAGGGTAGCTCCTACTAGAATTCTCCATAAATGTTATTGTAAATATTTTTAGTGTTCATTCTTACTGGTGTTTTTAGATTGCTTGAAAGTTTCCTTTGGGTATTCCTGTTCCTCTAGAAGCTGGATGTGTTGCCAGTGTTTCCTTTATAAATCAGTGCTGCAAACAAAACCCTCACGCAAAACAGAGAGAAAGGTGCAAACAGAAGGCAAGTTGTGGTTAATTCACCTCCCCAGAGAATGGGAAAACTCATTTATACTTTATTGCTTAATATTTCTAATGTGTTAATTTCCTGATTTCTTTCTTAGTATTTCTAATAGTAAGAAATTTTCTACATAGAGGCAGCACAAGGCCTTTTAGTGTTGTAGACTAACTCAAGTTTTGCCTTCCCACATATAAGGACATGAACGATTTAGGTAGTTTTCATCCTCGTGAGTTCCTACTCCAGTTTAGTGGGAGAATGAGGCTGACTCAAGTGGAAATTTCAGGCATTAGGGAAACAGCCTGAGGAGAGACACAGGACAGGTAACACAAAAAACCTCCACTTTTCGAACCTTGGGACAGGAACAGCCTCCAAGAGACTAAAAATTTTCCTTTCATTTCTTTCCTTCATTTTTGGCAGCGAACACACAACTTCTGTTCATCAAAGACTGGTCTAGGAAAGGAGCAGCTTTGGTGTGCCTTTCCCAGCTCCTGCAGCATTCCCTCATGTGCTGTGGGATGGAGGTGCCTTGTCACATGCAGCGGTTCCGTTTCTCTCTTCCTGGCCCAGCTCTTGATGCATTTACAGCAGTAAAAAAGGAGGTGCTTAATCCCATTTGAGAAATGCCCAACATACCTGACTGGCAAAGGCAGGTAGAGTAATTGTGAGAATAAGCTAAAGTCTAATTTGTTACACACATGCGCAGCCTTTATAAAGATCTATTTACAATGTAAGCAAAGGCTAAAAGTGACTTGAAATCACTTCATGTGATAAGGTGAAAATTATTGCAACCTCACCTGCATTTTATGACCTTGATTACTTTTATGTCTGCCCCTGATTATACACCTCCATCTCCATGGAGGAATCAGGCTCTTTACTGCAAAACACTGAAATTTGCACCACCACGTTTTGCTCAATAATGGTTTTGCTTGCAAGGAGATGTTCTATTCTGGGTAAACAATTAAACTCTTCCATGGTCTGGTCCAATAGAGCACATGCTTCCCTTAGAAAATGATCCAGCTTCTAGGCTAAAATTTTCTGGCTGAAAATTGAAGATAATGAGAATTGTATACAGTTTATATTTTCTTATGAGTATATAATTAGAGGTTCCCATGAAACAGGTTTATGAAATGTGAACTGTTCTTGACTACTAATGTCAAAGTTTTTCCAATGGCTTATTTTCCCTAGTTTCAACATCCTGTAATCTTGACAAGAACATAGTGCCTTAAATATCTAATAAAATCAGAGCATGAAACCATGAAAATTATTTAAGAGCCTACTGATATTAATGGCTGGCAATGATTTTGCTTTAACTTTCTTCTGTAACAACCTAGATGCAGCATTTCCAAAGCCACATCGCATTCAAGTAAGGAACGTGTATTTTTTTAGGGCAGGTGGATGCTGTTGTTAGTCAAACAAAGAGAAAGACAAGGCAAAAACCAAAAGTAAGGATGGGAGAAAGTAAATAGAGCTGTAAGATGAAGGGGAGACACGTACTTGTATTGCCCAAAAAACATTTTTTTGTTTTAGGTCATAAATTTTTTTGAGGTGGGGAATGTCTTTCTGCCCTGCATTTGCATAAGGAACCAGAAGAGATAGACTTGCAAATATACGTATTTATTCTACTTAATACACTGTGAAAGCCCAAATGCAAGGGGACTGTAAACTTAAACCACTGAAAGATTCATGCACAACTATGAATCTCCTCTGACATGACCATATGTCTGTACTGCCATTTCCACACAGCCCCTGCCAGAATCTCAGCATATAAGAAGAAATGCCCTGCAAGTTGTTGAAGCTAGTGGGAACTGAAGTTATTTTGCACTATACTAAACTAAGGGGGAAAAGCACAGGACATGTTTCTCAAAACTGCATGAAGAGAAAGTGTAAATTCAAATAAGAGACCATATCATGGTGCAAAGTTCAGCCATTTGGTCTAAACAAGCTGTAACTCAGCTTCTAACGACTGCAATTTCCTAAGCTTCTCTGAGGAAAAGCAGCAAGACGAGAAAGGAATATGCCGTGTTTGCTGTTTCCTGGTCAAAGTGCTCAGACAGCACCAGAAATGGGGAAGTGAAATTGCTTGGGATAGGTGGATCACACATTAAAAATACATTCAGAATGTGGTTGAAATGCCTTGGGTCACAGTCTTCCATTGAGACTCCCAGCTGCTGTATGGTGTACCTGAGCCAATTTGCAGACACAAACACAGGTTTGCACCATGCTGTGATAAAGCTTTTTTGGAATTTGTGACCTTCACCTCCAGAAACGTGGGCTTGGCAAGGTAAGAAGAGCAGCTCCGTCAGTTTGCCTGTAGAGAGGGAACTGATAAACACCAAGTAGTTTGGGATGCCTTTCTGTAGGATTCAGGGCTCTGCATACACGTGATATAATTACAGTGCAACTTCTTACACCGTCATTCATAAACCATCATTGACCAAGGCAGACTTCCCACATTAGGAAGGCCCATATGTCATGAGAATCAGCAACACAACTTTGGCAAAACAACGTGGTGCAGAACATCAGCAGCTTTCTAAGAGATCCACTAGAGTGAGTGTCACTTTGATTTATAAATCATTGCACTTGTATGGAACACCACTAAAGTGCACGTGTGAATACATCTATAACCATATTCCTGTAATCTTCAGGAGAATTACAGAAGAACTTTGCTCCATATAATCTCCTGGGCTTAAAAGCCTTTTCAGTATCCACAGGTATAATGAGCTTAGAAGACTGAAACAGTGAATACTATTTATTTATTTATGGCTTTTTCCTACATTGAAAAAATTAATGAAGGTTTGCAAAACCTTTGTGGTCCTATTGTTATGGATATGATATTGATATGGACCTGCTAGTGCTGATGCAGCAGTGCAGCTTGTGGGAGGGCAGGTGTGTATCCATGTAATGATAAAAATCCACATTTCCTTGGTGGTAGGGAGTATCGTATAGGATAATCAAAATTGTAACTGTGCATGATGCCAAACGATGCCCAAACAATCAAGTGCTATTGCAGCACATCAGTACAAAGAGTAGTAGATTTATGTGATGTTGAGCATTGCATTTTATCATTTATAGATCTTTCCACACTAAGTAAGGCAGTGGTAACCACATAGCCTTTTTCTTCATACAGGGCAAAGAGAGGCTGACCTGCCTTTGAATCCAGAGTTTCAGGACTCCTCTTTCTCTCCCACTGAATTCCCTGTACCCTGAGGTCTGCTGTGGCATATAGGACCTAGGAGGCAAATTGATGCAAGACATAGAAGTGGCTTCTGAAGAGACTGTGCAGAGCTGGAGGAGCTCCAGGGCAGCTTTGTGCCACAGCTTTCGCTAGAAGGTGAAATGTCTGTCCCAGGAGGGATTGACCAAACCCAAAGAGAATAGGAAGCAAAGGCAGGAGATCCCTCATAGGACCTCTGAATCTCAGCGAGGCCATGTCATAGTGGGACCATGGGCCTCAAGAATGTCAAACTAGCTTTTGACACTAGCTGGTGTCAGCTCAGACACCAGCACAGGTTGCCCAGGGAAGTCATGGGTACCCCATCTCTGGAAGCATTCAAGGCCTGGTTGAACAGGGCTCTGAGCAGCCTGGTCGAGTAGAAGGTGTGGTGGGGGGATTAGAACCAAATGACCTTTAAGGTCCCTTCCCATTCAAATAAATCTGTGGTTGTATGATTCTGTCCATAGAAGAATTACCACTGTATTAGACAGTTTCACCCACAGAGGGCTTAAAAATTAATACCCTTATTACCACCAGTTGTACGGGTTTTGGAGTGCACACTGGCAGTGCATTCACACACACTGCAAACACCTGGTGGAGGGTTTCACAAGTGAAGGCTCAAATCTGGAGAAAATGCCAGAGGAGAAACATCTTTTTGAAGAAGCAGGCAGCTCCAGGAAGCAGCAAATCTCTTCTCTGAGCTTTGAAGTGGGTAAAACATGCCAGAAACATGTGAACATCCAGAGCCCAAGACTGCACCCAACTTGAACAGGGATAAAGTGCTGTATCCACAAAATGGATGCATTGCTCCCTGCTAAGATGGATTTGCTCTTTTTTTTTTTCTCATTTAAGTCATCTGTTCCTTTAGGTGAAAGAAATCAGCACAGGGCTTTATGGAATTGACTCATAATAGCAAAAATCCGACATAATAAGGATTTTCCAATGCAAATCACATCATTAATGAATAAGCACTTCTATACCATTTTGGAGAACTGCCATCATTAGGAAGTCTGTTTTCTTCAGAAGGAAGACTATTCACTGGGAAAGGAAATGTCAAAGGCAATCATTTTGCCTAAATGACCATGACTGTTTCTTTTGACAAGCACTAGAGCAATTTCTGGCATGGTCCTTGAACCGAGTGAAAACTGAGCTGGAATATCACTGAATGTTTGGAGTATAATTTTCTATCCTGATTTTTTATCTTAGACCACTATTGGAATTGGAAAAAATAATGCTGTTTTGTTTCTTCCTGAAATGTACTTGCCAGGATTTCAGGGCTTCCCGGTGCTTTTCTTCTCTAATTACCACCTGGAGAAAACTTTGGAAGAGTTTATTTACTGTGAGGGGGAGAGTAATTTTCAGGCCCTTTTAACACAGAAATTTCTGCTTAGTACAACCATGCAAAGTAATTAGCAAGTATTCCTGATGGGAGATCATTTGAGACTATCTCACACCATCTGTACTAAGACCTCATTAGCAGCAATACATTAAGGAACCTCATTAATTACGTGTATTTAAAACACAAAACTGAAGAAGCAGCGATAACTTTTAAAGCCCTACCTGACATTTCTCCGCTAGTAACATCCTCTTCTCACTTTAAAAATTGCACTTCACAAATTGCACAAGACTTCTATGAGCTTTTTAGGTAAATTCTCTCCATGTAAATTGACTGAAACACAATGAATCATGTTCCCTTTTAACCTGGGGAACAGGAGAAGATCAATCTATCACCTACATCCAAGCGAACTTGAAACCTGGCTGCATTTCTGTCGAGCAGCCTTGGGCCTGCCTGGGCATCTCTGTGCTCCTGAATGTCCCTAGGAAGAAAAAAGGGTGTAGGAGAGCACAGAGAAATGGATCCTTGAGTCTTCTGTGCGCAAGAGCAAGTGATGGCAGTGACAAGCAATGAAACCATGTTGTTGCAAAGAAAATCTCAGCAGAAAATACTGCAATAATAAAAATGATAATAGGTTTCTACAGTCAAACAACCTGAGATTCTGCAGTGACCTCAAAACTGTGTCTGCTGCAGTTTTAGTCTCCCAAAGATTTTTAATTTCTCCCATCAGCATAGATGAATGCTTTGCTACAAGAAGCCAAGGGAGGAAGGCAACCTTCAGTGACTTGTACATGAGATGAAACTCAGAGCAGTCACATGCAACAGTGCATCTCAGCAGACATCTTCTTTGGGGCATGATAAAATTTGTGAATCCTATTTCTTGACTAGAAGTGGGAAGAGGCAGGACAGATTCTGCTGTAGGAAGAGTTGCAAAGCAACCAACTACTTCGTCATTTGCTTCCCACCCTCTTCCTTCTGCTCAGCATCCCCAATCCCTGTGAAAGTGTACCTAACTACAATAGTAATGACAAAACCAACAATAAATAGAAACTCCTTCACACACAACCCTGTGAAATTATATAAAGCAAGCCAAAGCTTTAGAGGACAGAAAAGAACAAGGCCAGAATAAAAAGCAAAAGGGAATGCAGAAAATGGAGAGGAATATGTTTCTGATATCGAAAGGCAGTCTTGCTAAATTTTTGATCAAACATATCTGCACTTTCAATAGAAACCAGAGTTAGGGTGTGAACCCTGAGGCAAGGTGTCATAAGAAAACATTTTGCTTAGGTAGTTCTCAAGGGTTTTTTACCTTGAATGATCAGTGTCGATTATTGCTCATTCTCTGCAGTTGCTTCTGCACCTCTAACATTATTGCCTGAAAGAAATATTTGTAATAACATATCTGAGTTTTTATTTTCATTAAGGAAACAATAAATACTGTCATAGGTTTCTGAATTCATATGCACAGGACAGGAATGACTTTTCTGGGATTGGATTATTTTCTATTTCTTTCCCCGCACATTCAAGTCTGTCCAGTTCCAGTAACGAGTGTGGAGCTGAAAAACAGCGTGTGTTGCCCAATCTTATACTTCTATGTTCTTACAGAGGCATGTCAGCTTGTGGACATTTGATTGCCCCAACTTCCACTCTTCTCCAAAAAGGTCTAAGATTCTTTGGTCGTGGACAAATGTTTAGAAAGATGACTCCTAAGCCTCACATGAATCTGTAATTTATCATTCAATCAGCCTTTCAAAATACTTTAAGTTAACAAAGTTATTTTCCCACACATTTCTTTGCCTCCTCTTTCATAATTAGGGTGGGAAGGAGGAAAGGGAGGAAGGCATGGAGTGAATTTTTTTTTTTCACTTCTGTGTGAGCCATGCAAGTGGAAAGGCTGGTAATGGAGACTCCTTCCTCCTCATTGCCTTCACGCACATAAGGGCCAGGTTTAACACCTAAAGCAGAATCAAACATGGTAACAATTTACTGAAAAACATGGTGAAATGAGATCCTTAAATCTGACAGGCTCTGATGCCTGAAATTAATTAAAATATATTTTAGTTCATGCAATAGCACCCACTAGGCTTCTCTGCCTCCCTAAAACAAAACAAAACAAAACAAAACAAAAAAGGCCCCAAAAAATAAGAGGCAACATCCTATCAGCCAGAGAAGATGCTTTGTATCTTTGGACCTTGGTTCCAGGAACCAGCACATTCTAAATTCTGCTGGTTTTTTGGCCCATAGTATATGGACTCTTTATTGCTTTATTGAGTTAATCTACTGGCTGGATTAAAGCCTTGTTTTTAAATCTGAAAGCAAAATGGACAAAGAGGAATCCAAGAAGAAATTGAGCAGAACATAACATGAAGGTGAAATCTTGTTTTCCACATATAGGGCCAAATGTGAAGTCAGTGGAGTAGCTTTCAACATGCAGTGGTGGAGCTGAAGGCAGGATTTGGCCCTTGAAGCTGTGGATTACTAGGTTTGGAAGAGAATTCCGGTCACTCCGTTGCAGTTTGGCTCTGACGAAATATGACTTCTGGACCTTGTC
Organism: Bombycilla garrulus; assembly: GCA_013400315.1. Lineage (NCBI taxonomy): Eukaryota > Metazoa > Chordata > Aves > Passeriformes > Bombycillidae > Bombycilla > Bombycilla garrulus. The sequence continues at coordinate 143,947 of VXBU01001734.1, forward strand.
CCAACAAGATGGGAATTATTTCAAACAATGATCGTTTTGTTTGCATAGCTTAGGATTTCACTCAGTTATAAATACATCTTTTAAATTAAATTTCCCTTGGAAAACAATGATTAAAGGAATGAATTATTCGTTAAACTCAGGATATTCTTGGTGAAATCCAGAACTTAGGGTGGGGTCTATTGAGCCCAAACAACCGCTTAGTTTTTGCCATGACCACAACAATAGGATGTTCAATCCCAAGCAGAGAATAAGTTGGCCTCATGGTTTCCTTTGCCTTTCCTGTAACAAGGCAAAAAATTCACAGGCAGCAATGGCACAAAGTTTGTTGTTTTTCTCTCTCTCCCTGCTCAGTGAGGACAGACAAACCGTGGCTTTCAAAACACTTCAGCTGTGGACCACACACAGCCTGAGGTTAACGCTATTATTGTTGCTTTGTCAGGACTTTCTTGTCTGCTCTGCCAAATGAATTGCTTGTTCCTTTATTAAGTAGGATTCTTTCCCAGTAGCTATCTCCCTTAACCTTAAAATGATCTCCTTCACCAGTGGGGAAAGATCGGCTGTGTACTCTTGTCCCTTAGTGAAATCGCAGAGACAACATTTCACCAAGGGATGTTATAGAATGTTCCCTGAACCTCTTAGAGTAAACAAACAAACAAACAAAAAAAAAAAAAAAAAAAAAAAAAAAAAAAAAAAAGCAAAAAAAGCAAAACCCCATATTTTCCCTCTCTTTGGGGCTGCAGAGTAAGTGTATAGTACTCAGGTTGAACTCTGGTTCCCTCAACCTCTTTAACTGACCCTTCAGAAAGTAAAGCCTGACTTTTTTTTACAAAATATTAAATTTTCTCTTGGATTAATACTTATCTATGAGATTAAAGAACTGTGTGGAAAGCCTTTCTGCTTTCTGGGATTTTTAAAGGGATGAGCAGGATGATTATCTAAAAGAAAGACTTCTGACTGTGCAGAGTACCTGTCACTTAATGTATCTTTGGTCATTGTCAGTGTTTCAAAGACTTCAGAAGATTCCCCAAAATGTCTACAGGATTATCATTATCTTCGCTTGCTCAGTTTTCAGTTCACTGGTCCTATGTTCATATTGCCTCTCCTCATTTTCCTAGGACTGTGAGAAGTCCCCAAGTCCAACTTTCACTTTTTTATTCCCTGCACAGTAAATTTCCTTTTGGTGTAGTCTTTTTTTTAACCCTTCCCTTTGACTTCCTCTTTTCTGTCACCAGTTTTGTTTTCCTAACTGCTTATTAACCCCTCACTTAGTAGCTCTGCCCAGAAGGACTGTGTTAATAAATGTACAGACATGGTCTCATCAGATTTAGATGTGATTTCTTCCTTTTGTTGACTGGCAGGTGACAGTTAAATCTTTCCTTTCAAACTCACTCAAGAAGGTGGAAAATATTTTGATTTTTTTCATCTGGGATTTATATTACATGAGAAAGATAACAACCTATTTTTAAAGGGTTTGCCATCTGAAAGCATGGTGTATGCCCAAGAAAGGTTATTTTTTGCTGTGTTTTTCCCCCAGAAAGCATAACCAACATGCCAAATCTGTTTGGAAGTGCTCAGATCACAGCCAAACTAAGTGGATTAATCTGTTTATTCTGGTTAAAGGTGCTGTACTCTGAAGCCCCCTCTGTTCTGGCAACAGAGGAAGCAAGAGAGCTGTGGAGTGAACCTGCTGGCTCCACAAGGGCCACACCCCAGTCCACCCTCTTATTCCTGTACCACCTCCTGCACTGTCTGTTCCTCACAGAGCATGAGCCTTTCTTGGCCATGCTGGTTTGGGGGGCAGAGGGAGAGGCCCAGCCCCTCACTACAAGGGATGGAGATGAGCAATTCAGCATCTCTGCTCTTGCATCAGAGCAAACACTCCCAGGCTGAGCCACGAGGGCACGGCAGGGGAGGTGCACATCTCTGCTTCTGCGCTGGAGAAAGCAGACACACACAGGGCCCACAGAGACACGGGAATTTTTCTTGCCATGCCTTAAACTCAGAATCTTCTACTAGAAATCCATGAAAAAATCCCTTGGGCTAAAACCCATGAAAATAGCCAGAGGAATATTTTGATGATTCTGAGTAATAGTCAGCATCTCAAACATATATGATTCAAAGGATAAAAACTGACATCTGTGTTTTGCACGGGTACGTGGCTACACACTATTTTTAAGTCAGTTTTCTGGAGAATAAATGAACAGGGAAATGTGGGTTTGTACTGTTAAAGTTTCCCAAGTGGTCAAATAAACTGGCTGTTATGCTGAGGGGATGACACTTCCTCAAGCAGCATCCAGCCGAAGAGTACCTAAAGGAATTCTCCCTTCTCTCCATTGTGGGCACTACTGAAGCAAAGAGGTCTTAACACAGTGGGATCTACAAAGTACTTTTTTTTTTTTCCCACTTGAATGAAACAAAGCAAAGCAGACTCCTAAGAACAAAATATTCTCTGTGTGTCACTGGATGATGAGACTTTCCCCCTGCAAGACAAATGCATGACAAATTGTCCTGGGGAAGGCACACAGCCAGGCTGCAGGCTGTGCTAAGACAGTGCTGAACCAAACACATGGGGAAGGAAATTTTGGGGACATCTGCACCAAAATATGGACTCTTCTGAACTTCTGTAAGCAAATATTTAATGACTTATGAAGTTTCTGTGTGATGGAAGCTTATATTTATAGATGTTCTATGTATAGATGTACAGATGTAGAACAGAAGAGTTGTATGGAATAGTGGGAATTTCTTCTTCTCAATTAGTTGATATACAGAGGACCACCACAAGAACAACAGTGCAGAGAAGAGAGGTTTGTTTTTTTTGTCACACCCAACAGGAAAACACAGTATATTTCTGCTAAGAACCCAGTTAGTGTTAAAATCCTTTTGGAGAGTTGAAGATGCTGCAGAGATGTCTCTTTGATGGCCTCAACAGAAACATTTATGGTACAGGAGGTCAGAAGAAAAAATCTGGATCTGGAGGGCAGACTCCTGTTCCTTAAAGGAGGAAGGAAGTTGTGAGGGCTTTGAGCCTGCCATTTCCTGACGGAAACTGCACACTAGATCACAGGGACAGCTTGTGGCTGCTCAGTCCCCAACAGGAGCACCTCTGGATCCAGCCTCAAGAGCCTCCAAACAGGATCTTCTCTTCTGAGAAGGGAACCTGGAAAAGCACTAGGCAGAGAGAACATACCAGAAAATTTACTGTGAACAGTAAACAAAAATTTGGTCTCTGCTGGTCCTGTGCAACTGTGTAGGTGTCTGGGGACTGGCAGACCTGCTGGATGAGAGGAGATGCTCCCCCTGAGGAGAGGTGAGCAGAGGAGTTGTAACAGCTGCATGAATTCTTTGATACTGCATGCAAATTTCTGTTCAGTGGTGTGAGCCGTACCCACGATGAGGTGAAGCGAAATGAACTGAAGAACAGAGCCCGAAGTACCATCCCTGAGTATGCGCAAATGACTGCTATAGAACAACAAAGTATCACCAAAAAGGGCGGGGCGGGGAGCGCTACTGGGGAGTCTGAAGCAAGGGGCGTTCAGCACTGTCCTCAGAAAACACAATCTCCAGGAGTCACCCTGAGCTCATCCCTTCTCTGCTATCAACAGCTGTAAAGGGAACAAGTTATGGCATTAAAATGTCATACTCTTCTTTTTATCAGTCACTGACACAATGCAACAAATACTTGAGTCAATAAAATCAGATAGTGAGGAGCCATCTCTCAATCCAGTAAAACCAAAATCCAAATGAGTTATAGTAGAAGTAGAAGTAGAAGGCAAGCAAAAAGTCACTATCAATAGCAGATTCAGCTGGCTTGGAATCGTATATTGCCAGCCAAGGATGATGTTCCAAAGAAACTGAGGAAAAAACACGTGTTCAGCTAGTTCCCCTTACAAAAATTGGAGTTAAAATAAAAACATGACATCTCAAAATCCCTGACAAAAGGCTTGTTTTTTTTCCACAGGGCCTGATGAATGTGAATTACAAGAAGCCAATGATGTTGAAAGAAAGAAAATTGGATAATGTAAGATGTGGTGCTGGCAAATACCCTGGTATGCCTTCTGGTTCATAAAATAAAAAACACTAATGTTAGCAACAGTGCTAGAAAAAAGTAGACCATTTCCAAACCTGAGCAGCCACAGGTTTGGAATATATAACCATGTCTACTTTGGTTGTTTTAGATATGGCAATGGAAATAACTAAAAAAAGCTGTCATAGTAAGGTGGGAGGGGACAATCAGAGGAGAAGTGAAAGCAGTTTGCTTGATAATGCTTACAATCAAAAATCTTTGTGCAGCTGACATCAGGCTGAAGAAGGGCATAAGGGAAGCCTGAGAGATATGAAAGGAAAAACCAACACTTATGGAAAATGTATCTGAGTGTGGACATAGAGAATATATTGAGGAACCAGTTATTAGAAAGGAAGGTGCTATGTTATCACAATATTTTATCTCCAGGCTCATCTCAGACTGACATCTGAGCAAGGGTCACGCCATAAAGAGAAGCAAGGGAATAAGTGCTGTCAAATTTACATCCAGTAGCCTAAATTAATTTTTATGATTTTAGAAATGTTTTCATTTCCCCCTCACCTTCAGTAGCCACTTAATCTAATAAAGTTTGCCTGACAATACATTAGCTTCCATTTACATGGATGGTCTTGTAGGAGAGTCATTCTGTAGTCAGGTAACTGTGGGGAATCTTGAAATGTACAGATCTGTGTAAGCAAACTGAGCTTATGTGTCTGTACTCTTAGTGGTAAAAGCTCTTGGCAACTATTAAGCAAAGGGAAGTGTTCTGTCTCTAAACATTGATGAGACCAGCATTTTTTAATTTCTCACTTCTTAAGACATCTTTTCCAAAGGGCTAAGTACATGTCTTGGAAGCACTGGAATGCAGCTTAAAATGCAGTGTTGCAATAAACATCTATCTCATCTGGGAAAACAGGTTATGTTTTTAGACTTAATACCAAAGACTGTATTAATTAACCAATTTTAAATACTGTTTACCCTTCTGCATGAATAATGACAGGAACAAATTTTAAATATTAGTCTTATGAATAGCTAACATATTTTCTAAATGCTTGACTGCAAGGGCAGCTGAATTTTTCTGTAAATTGATTAGTGCATCTTTATAAATATATGGAGTTTTTAATCTGAAAGACGAAACACATAAGCCAGGATACAATGAAGGAATCATTTGGAGAATTCCAGGTTTATTTTTGTTTCTCCCTCCTCCCTTCCTCTGGCTGATGGTGGTCTGCAGTCCTCTGAGCCTGTATCTCCTGCTGATGCAAATGCAGTGGGGACTGACTCCTCCCGTCCTGGCAGGGAATCAACCTCAAAGGGCTTCTTCCAGTTTGCACCTTGTAGAACTGGCTTTGTCACTGTTGAAAGATGAGTTTACTGGAAGGCAAAATCCCAAATGAAATAAAAACTAATGCTTGTGATTAAGAAACCTCGGCATAGCATTTGCAGTGCAGAAGTATAATCAGTACATCAAACACATCTGGAAGGTGCCTCAGTTTGTCCAGGAGGAGACACTGGAATGTGAATGTGGACTAGGCTGGGCCATTATAAACTTGAAGAATGTAGGTCAGGTGCATTGCAAATCTGTTATCACACCTTTTTGCCAGAAACAGGATGAGAACATTTGAAAAATAAAAGCCAAACAAATCCTTTGGGTCAATGACTGAGGTTACACCATGGCTGAATTTTGACTCCAAGATCAAAGTCTATCATTTAGAGTAAATGAGCTTCTATTTATGTAGTGAGGTGTTGATAAGCATTTCACATCTGATGTCTTTATCAGCAGTTTTTTATTTCCCTTAATCCTTTCCCTTCTGCATTGCACCAGAAGAAACTACTTTCTAAAAAATTCTGCTGTTTTCTCTTAGAGTCGTACAGGTTGAAAGCAGAGGCATGGTGGATGATCCTGGTTGCTGATGCTGTGACAGTGTCTAGGAATGGAGGCTCTTAGGCAGAAACTTGTAATGGCATTTCCATGGATCTTTGCCAATTTTCATAGGTTTGTGATTCCTTGAGCAGGACCCTTCTTGCTGTCTGCATCCAGGCCCACTCCCAGCAGATTAAAGTTCTTTGTTTCCCAGAACACAGATGGTAATTTTCTTCCTAGCACTCATCTCTGAAGATGTTATGCAGATGGGAATGGACCTTTTAGGTATCTTTTGATAATTATATTGCAGTTGAATCATTCTAGCCTGCTTCTTGCTCTCCAGTGGGTTTGCCAAGGAGCAGGGAATTTAGACAGACTAGAGATCGGTGAGACAGACATTTCACTGATCCTCTTGTTCATGGTGTTGCTCCTCAGGTTTCTCATCCCAGCCTTGTCAAGCTTGGATATTCCCTTCATCATTAACTCTGTCAGAGCAGAAGCCCTAAGAATGACAAAGCTGGTTCTTGTCCAGCATCTAAGAGAGGTACTGAGTGACAACAGACCCTGAGAGATGTCAGTTCTCCAGAACAGATTTTTGAGGCTTTAATCACCAAAAATCAAGATGTTTTTGCAGATTGAAGGAACCAGTGTCTTTTCAAGTACCAACCCAAGTGCTCTGAGCCAAGAGGTTATGTACCCCCAAATCTCTGCAGGCTCCAGAACAGCAGGAATTAGAGGTGTGCAAGCCTAATTCCTCACGTCCCCTATCAAAAGCTTGACTTTCTTGTTGTGCAGAAACATATAATGAGTTTGAGTTTAGTGAAAATTTTGTGTGCTGATAGCTTTTATCCTGTATTTTTCCTTTTCCCCCCAGTGGTAAACATTGCAGTAATAATTATAGCAGCAGAGTGGATATTATTCTTGTCTGCAAAGGCTTCAAGTACTGAAAAATATACCTGAGACATTAGGAAGTAAAAGAGGGTGTAGTCTATTTTAAAAGGCAGTTATCCAGTTCCAGGTGGTTGGAGGGCAAGATCAGAGCATTCATTCATGATGTGGGTGGTCTGGACTGAGAGCTGAACTCTGTGCAAGGGAGTGGACTGCACAGTGGGAGAAAGAAAGCTTGAATTTATTGCTTTTTTATGTTATTCCCTTAAGTAGAAATTATTAATGGAATATGTGCAAAGGGAAATGTACCCGTAGAGCTGGCAATACATAGTTTAAAATTACTAAAGATATGTAAGACATATATAAATACAAAGACATTTAAGATAACCTTGGGAAAAAAAAAACACAAAGGAGAATAATTTCCAAATGAGAAGAAGCTGTGGGGTGAGCACTCAGCTCTGAAAAGATTCTGAATTTTGGAAAATCTGGATCCAAATCTATTGGGCAAACAATATTTCTTGTCTAAGATCTTTATTTTACATCTCCAGGTTCCTTCCTGTGCTTGTTTCATTTATAGAGCACAAGGAAATATTTAGGAGGGGCAGGGTAGGCATCTTCCTCTGGTGGTGGCATAACAGGACCCCCACCATAAAAGAGGTGTTGGGAGTGCTGCAGTGGTATAATTTACCAAAATCAACTTTCTGGCTAATAAGTATATGTTCCAATCCATTACTCATAGGCAAAATATTCCATAAACCTATTACTGGTTTTACAAGCAAAGTTTTTCAACCACATTTTAATCTGGAAGACAATTTTCTGTCAAAGAGAAGAAATGCTTTTTTTGCTTTAATTTAAAAAGTAATGATAGTTGTACTTTTGCTCTCCATGGAACATTTTTACCCGAGTTTGTGGTGCACCAGAGATGGGAGCAGGTGCATGACTTCTGCAGCACTGCTGGGAAACCAGACCAATGCCCCTTTGAAGATCACTGAAGAAAGACCTATTTTTAGTGGCACCAATCCCATGTATGACAGAACAGAGTTTGGGCCATCATACTTTCAAGGTCACTAAAGAAAGCAAACAGAGAAAATGAAGAAAAAAATATTCTAGAGCAGCTTGATTGGAGCAAGTGAATAAGAAAATATTTTACATGCAATACACACTTTCAAAGTCAGCTATAATTAGTCTAAAAAGTTTTACCTACTGAAAGCAAGTTTAAAGATTGGAATTTTGTTTAGAAAAATAGAAAGCAATGCTATCTAAATTTCTGGGGGAAAGTATGTTCAAGTTATATCTAGTATTCTTATTTTTTTAATGAACTATTTCCAAACAAAATTATAGATGGACCAGAGAGCATGTGGAGTCTCCATCCTTGAAGATACCAGCTCCACACAGCCTCTTGCTCACCTCTCCCTGGGTGGGACGAGGTGGAATGGGAAGGGCAAAAGTGGAAACCCTGTGTTTTGTGATAAAGACAAATTAACAGGTAAAATAAAAGCTATGAGTGTTAAGTAGAGCAAAAATACAGAATTCATTTACCACTTCCTGTAGCCAGGCAGGTGTGCAGCCACCACTGGGAAAGCAGGACTCCATCACATGTAATTGTTACTTGGGAAGGCAAGCACCTGATCCCCAAAGTTCTCCCTTGCTCCTCAGCGCTGTGCAGGCTCTGCTCAGAGACAGCTAAAACATGGAGGTGTTATCAACACTGTTTAGGTCACAAATCCAAGAGAGAGCGCTATGCAAGCTACCACAAAGAAGATTGACTCCATCCCAGCAAATCCAGTACACTGGTTCTTTTTATGACCATAATGCTTATCTTCCTTACCTATATCCTAATGCCATTTTACATTCAGTCAGCAAAATCAGGATTTTACAGTTATTCCAGCATTTTTATTTTGCTTAAACCGCAATTCCAATGAGCTAGTTGTGTAATTTTTTTCTAGTGATTTCTTTTGGTGAATTGGATACATCCAGCAACTCTGCAGTTGTAAAAGTCTCTGCCAAAAGAAACCCCATAGCTGACTGGCGTCACACGTTACAGCTCCGTCGAGAGGAGCTCTCAGCTACTGGCTCTTCTCCATTCTCCATGGCATCCCTATAAATCAGGATTCTGTAACCTTGAATTCAAAAGGTGTAAGCAGGAACCGAAGCTGGGTTTAGGGTGGTTCCTTCCAATCTGACCCATCCTGCGATTCTGTTACTTGTTATGCTAACTAGAAGGCACTCAAAGGAAAAACAGATAAAAGGTAATTGGGACAGACAAGGGAAAACCAAACATTAATATGAGAGAATATTTAGCTGTGGTTTGCAGTAGTGAAGGGCTGTTGGATGGCTGAAGGCAACTGGAACACCCCAAAGAGAGAACCCTAGTGATTGCAGCTTGCTGCTGTGGTTTATTGGCTGATATACAATGTCATGAATACATTAGACATTACAGGCTCATTCATCACAAATGTGCTTTAATGGAACCAAGGGTCAAGGGCAAAGTGAATGCTGAAGAGAAGGGATAGCCTAAGAGTGTGTGGAAGGGAAAGCTATTTCTGTTTTAGCTTGGGTTAAAAGGTTGCTATGTGTCTGTGTATGCCCAGCTTTGCGCAGTACAGGATTTCTGCGTTTATGAACAGAGGGTTATTATAAAGCTCCACGAAAACATTCTAGATATGCTAGGTAAACACTAAAACCTGGTTTTAAACTAGCAGAAGAAAACAAAAGAAAAAGATGCTAAAAGGTGCAATTCATCCCTCGTGAGAGAATGCTGTAATACTTAGCCACAGAAAGAGGGAACTTAAGCATACAATAGGAGCTTTATCCCAAGCTATTTCATTTTATGTTTTCAATTTAATTCAGAGTTTTAATGTACCTTTCTGACAATCCTGAGAAGACTGTATGCAAAATAGTTAGCAAGAGATTTTTTGCAATTGGGACTTTATGAGATGTCAGAGAAATAAATGTGGTGAACACTTCAAAGATCACTGGGGTCTCCAGCTGAGTCACTGTAAAAACTGTGAGCAAATACTATGGGAACCACTAAGTCCCCTAAGAGGCTGTGTGTACATTTCTAACTTGCTCTGCATGCAAAAGGAGCTCAAAGAAAAAATTCCATATTTATGAAATCTGAATTCACTTCAGAATATTTTAATAACAATAATACCCTGATTAAGATCTAAGTGAAAATATGAAGCTCTAAAATGAGTTATTTTAATAGTACATAATTTTCCCTTTTGAAGTTGTGCCTAGAAAGGAGTTAATCCTCACGGACTAAAGAACACAACATGCATAGGAAAGGCCTTTTGAATGGTTATTCATTTCTGCAATGTTAATGACACAAGCAATTGTGCAGGGCCCACCCACACAATGAAGACAGCAAATATCAAACTCTCTCAAACCCAGGTATTGCCAAAACTTAGATTGCCTATACAATTGCTGTTCAGCCCCCTTCCATGCAGGCTTTGGGGTAAATTAATTAGTTTTATGGATATGAATTATTCTTTTACAGCAGAGTCTGCCACTTAGTCCAGAATTGCCTGTTCAGGGAGCTCAATAGCTGTAAGACATTTAGTCTTCCCAATTTTGCCAGTGACTTACTTGTTACCCACCACCTGAAGCCCACACAGAATCTCAGATTCCTGCACGTGAAGGGAAGCTGCAGGTAGAATAATGATCATGCCCGTGAGAAGGTACCACAATGCACACAACACAAGAGGATTAAATTAGAGATGCTCACACCAACCTCAAGAGTTTTCGAGCATTTCAGCACTTCCAAAATATATTTAATCTAATGATCTAGTTTCTGGATGTTATTTCCTGGGGTTTTTTTGGTCTGAAGACCTTGTCACAAGCCATCATCAAGAACAGGGCTGAATTCTGATGCGCACTGCTCACATAGAACTGAAAAAGTATATTAATAACAGGAGAAGATTTACAATGGGAGTTATCCTTTCCGCGTATATCCTGTGTCAAAGTGATGAAGTAGAAGAAATTGCCAAGCATCATCAGACGCAATCCCTCATCCCTTGAGAAGATGTGTGTTCACACAGGTCTGAGCTAACAAAATGCTGCTCCTTAGGTCTGATCTGGGATCACAGCTTCCCAAAAGCTGAACCAGAATTTCACTGCCACTGAAAAGGAGAATTTGCTCTCTCCTCCATGCCCATCCCTTCTTTCCCATCTTCCTGCTTGCACAATGCAGTTTGTATTTCTATACATTTTTGGATTTTAGGCAATGACTTGTGCAAGACATATTATCTCATCACTGGTGTCACAAAAGCTTGTATTTATAGGGGTTTATTCCTTGGCCACCTCAGAAGGAAATGATCTAATTACAGACTAATATAGTAGGATCATTATTATGTTAGCTGCCCAAGCCTTCTTGTTATAAAACCCCTTTTTGTATTGTCTGTAATTTGGCAGTTTTAACTCCATGATCAGATCTCTTTCATCCCATGAGGCTTCTTCAGTCTTTTTTCTTCTTAAATAAAATTTTCTGCCAAAACCCATGCTAATTTCCAAGAATACACTTGAAAAGAGAGATGCTGTTTTCCTGACACTAAATCTTCCATAGGAAATTGCTGGCCCACACATAGCTCTGATTAGGGAATAGCAATTTGGGTTGCAGGGGGAGTTAAGGGATTGCTGTTTGAAAATCAAAAGCAAAAAAGTGATGTAAAAAAGCCTAGAAAACAGTAGTTTGCACATGTTCAGTAGAGACCGTCCAGAACTTTGTAACATCACTCTTCGGAGATGCTGCCTGCAATGAGCACTCTTGACTTCACAAAGCTTTCTGTGAAAGGAAGGTTTCCAACCCAAAACCACAAAAAATTGTTCCTCCAGATTGAGTTGTGTGTATATGCAGCAGATTTAATGTCTTGAGCCTGCTGATAAATTCAGTTGCTGTCGGTACAATTACACAGTTGAATTTTACTTTGCACTTTTCACAAGCTTAAGAAATTTGGCATAAAAGTGCTCCTTAAAAAAACCCTCAACAGTATAAACCCTATGCAAAGTGAGTATTATTATCCCATTATACAGATTTGCATCTGAGATATGTGTAGTTTAAAGCCAAATCTATCCACTATTTTTTGGGTATCCAGCCAAGAAGAAAAATTTAATTTTTCACTTTATTTTTAAATTTTTCTGAGTATGTCAACATGGCTTGACACAGCTGTAGCTGTGTGTTCTCTGACTCTTGCAAACCTGTTTCATGTCTCAGAGTCAGGCATTCAAAGAACAGGGAATGTACAAGATAAAGACTACCTGTGAAAACCGTGGGGAAAAAAAAGTGATCACCCACAGCCCCTATCTGACCTTGCATTGTATGGAGGACTGCAGCTAGAATGGGGAAGGGACTTCCTGACCAAGGACTGGCAGTAATATCCTTTTAGCACAGTATTTCTATAATGTTACCACCGAGATTAAACGATGCAAATAGGCACACTCATTTCCCAAAATCTTTAGTCAGACCTATTTCAAAAAAAAGCTTAGTCTTCCTGAGATTTTCTCTCATTTGTTGTATGAACAAAAATACTTTGAAATTATTAGTATATCTTACCTTGAAAAAAAGTATAACCACTGCACAGTAATCAGGGCATATATTTGTATAGCAAAGATGTTATATAGATACAAAGATAATAATGATTTCATTAGATCAAACCTTTCATTTTGATGTGTTGCAGAACAATTAATACCTTTTATTTTGGAAGTCTAGCTACAAAGATCACTGTCACACTGGGAACTTGGGCACTGGAAAAAGTTGATGACAACTACATGTAATGTTAATCACTATTAAAAAACAAGCAGATGAAATAAAACACAGTATTTTCTTTAAAACTGTTGAGACATTATTACAAACACACAGAAACACTTGTAATTAAGATAAACACAACATCCTCTGAGTGCTGCTGTGCTTACACCTCTTGCAAATGGCACATATGGTTTGTACTTTTATCAAGTGTTCTTAGACCTTTTTCTCCTAATGAGTGATTCCATGTGTAGTAGTTGGGAGCAAAACAAGACTAAGCTAAATACACTCTGGCTGTCTTAACTCAGAATTTCCCTGTATTTACGGATTTATACTAAATCCCTAAGGTTATTTTAAAATTGTTTTCGGTGTTATTTTATCATTAATCTTATTATCATCCAAAAAACTGGCTGCAAACGATTGCTTTGAGGATTGGCAAACACATTTGTACAGCTTGAAACAATTTATTGAAAACATGTTGCTTACTTAAAAGAACATGCTGTCTTTAAATGCTGTTGGTAAGAAATGTTCATTTCTTGGCTTTCCATTCTATTTATGGACTCTGAAGACAGGAGAAGCACATTTTAAAGTGCACCTAAATGTTGCATATGTTTTTAGGATCACCTTAGTTTAACCTCAAGGGCCATTCCTTGTCCATCAGGCTCCACAGGGCACAGCACACAAACCAAGGTAACACGCCTTTGCAAAATATTTGGTCTCTTCTCCAAAGGAGAAACATGTAACCAATCCTGTTGTAAACTGGTGAACTATGCTTTAATAATGACAAGATTTTAATTTCAGATCAACGGAACAATCAATTTTAGCCAAATATATTTCTGTGAATATACATGTAGAAGAAACATTGATTTATGGTAATGCATTTCCTTACTTTTTACCCTGATATCTCTGAATCCCTATAATACTTCAGGCATTTGTACATTTACATAACTCCCTAAGATGAAATATCTCATAACATGAAATATTTGTGCTATTTTATGGCTGGTTAAAAGGAGGTACAGCCTGAGTTACACAGAGCATACCAAGTAGAACAAAACTACGAGCCCCCCAAACGATGAGTCCCAGTGAAATTTCCTCTTTCCTATGTGCAGTGGAAGCTCCAGGGGCTGGATCTTCTCCCTGGCCATTACAAGCACGAGAGCTCTATGCTCTCCCACAGCATGCTGCATGCTCTCCTCTCCTCTCTGAGCTCATGGTGGGTGTTCTGTCAGCAGAACCTGGGGGGACAGTTTAGGACCTTCCCTGATTACCAGCTAAGGCAGCAAAACAAAACACTCTGCCCATTCCAGAATTTTTAAAAATAAATCTTCACTTTCCAGAAAACAACTTATTTCAGATGTCATTTTTAGTTGAGACCTAATCCTCACTAATTTATATTTCCCTATATGAAGGTTTTGAGACAGTTCTGTGACTTTCTTCTGTGGCTGTAAATCCTGATACTTCTGCCATCTCTGCAAGCAGAGATACAGAGGCTTTTCACAGAGGCTTTTCAGTTGTATCAGCTTTCCTGGTCTTCCACTGGTCAAGTACCTAATCACCAGCATTTCCCTAGAGCACGAAAGCCCAGTGTTTTTCACTATGAATGGTTTCTTATCCTTTCCTTACCTCGGGAAGGGGAAGAAAGGTAGGATAGAAAATTCAGTACTTTTCAGTGTGTGCAAAACTGCAAACTTTTAACAGAATTTCAGCCCCCAGAGCATCTTCTAGCAGGATGGAAGAAATTTATTGACTTTCATTGGGAAAATTTTGCTACAGCACTTTCAGATCAAATTAAAGAAAAAAAAAAAGTTGTATCAGTTTCTGTATATTCATCTGCCTAGTTAGATGTGAAGTTCTGCCTGTATATCTCTCTGCACTCAAATTTCATAGAGGAACAAATACAAATCCTTTCTCCTGACTGAAGAGAAGAGTGAGCCGGCTCACTCGGAAACTCAGCTAGAATCTCACATTTCTAGTTTGCTTTCCCATTTGGTCCCTTGTTTTAAATTAGCAAAGGCGAGATCCAAAAGCCCAGCAGTCCAAGTTGACTCTACTATATTAATACATTTTTTTAATATCCAGTTTTAAATGCAGAGAGTGACATATGTGCTTAGGCATTCTGAACAGTTTCCTTTTAAAATTAAATATAGCTGTCTTGTAAAAAACTGAACTTTGGAAACACGATAGATAGAAAGATTCCCCTAACCACAACTATGCATAACTTACAATCACAGCCAGACTTCAAAGCTCCTGCCTTTACACCCACACCAGGATCTTTTTTTATTGCAGTTCTTTTCCAAATAATTAATTGCCTGCTAAGTGGTAAATAAGCAATTGACACTTTCCTCTTTATCCTTCGTGGGGCAGCTGACACAATGTTGAGAGCAAACCTAGCAGCTCAACCAACAGCTTTGGCCAGGTCCCTCCATTCCAGATTCCCAGGGATAAGATGTGTACATAAGGACTTCTTTCCAGTTTCATTGCAACGTTTGCCACGTTCTACATAAGGTCTGATTCAGCGTCTCCTGCCAAGAAACTATTTCTTGCTTAGATTGATCACAGAGAGTTTAGCCACGTTTTTGTCAGTGCTGTGCCTCCACAGAGCTGGGATTCTGTAGAGAAACTGCACAACCACTGGCAAAAATTCTGCAGCACGACTTGCACTTCTGTGTCACTTCTGGGTCCCCAGTAGGACACGAGCGCCTGGATGTTTGTTTGCCTGAGTGCTTGAAAATGAAAGTCAGCATTTTGGAGTTTTATTTGTACTCTGCTGGAGTCTCTTTTCCTCCGTCCTGAGCAGCACGTCTCTTTCCAGAGCTCTTGCCAAGGGAGGGGGCCGTGCTGTCCCCGCCTGTCACCAGGCGCCGAAGCCATGCCAAGTTAAACGCTGTGAGTGCCACAGATCAGCATGCAGATTGATCCAGACAGGTAAGAGATTCCTCAAAGACAACACCAGGTTTGTATTTCTGGCACTTTTGCCTCCCCCTAGACTCTTCTCACTTGAAAAGGATCCAAAACCCTGTTATGGAAACCTAAGAGAACCTTCAGCCATTTATGTGTTATTTACTCACCTACAACCAGTAAGAGACAGATTATGGTAACAAGATCATCCAACCTTTAAAGATCAGTGGTCAGGTTTTCACAAACTATGTTTGCAGCATATTTTTGTCTGGCACCATATAATCCAGTCACACAAGACCAGCTGATCTCAATTACTACCAAGTAAGTAGAGAGTTTACTTTGTAATCACCTTGTTAGGTCAGCACTATTCACTGACATACAATTACATTGATACAGGCACTAAAAATAGTTCACCTAGATTCTTCTTTAAGGTCACGCTTGGAAATTTATGGTAGCTATTTAAATTTCTGTGAGCTTTGGATCTTCGTGGAAAGCCACCAGCCCAGCCCTCCCTCCATCAGCTGTGGAATAAGCCTGGCGAATATGACCTCCTTTGTCAGTAGTCCAAATTAGGCAAAGTGAGTGCTTTGATTCTCCTCACATTCCCAGTTTCTGCTTTATGGTTACTGTAACATAAAACTCCTTTACAAAGCCTACTTGTTGGTATACTCAAAATAAGGAGAAATTGAGCCAATTACATCCTGTTGACTAAAGGTTATTTTAAGTGCATTAAGCACTCCCCAAAGTTATTTTATGAAGTGTTTTAAATAAACATATTTTGTAGGTTTTATAAATTTACCTTATTTTCTTAAGACATTATGGTTTTCTTGGTTTTCTTTTAGTTCTTCCAGAGTTTTCTGTGTATCAATTATCATGGGCAACTTTCCCAAAGTGTTATGCAAGGTGACTTGGGATCCTGTTCCAGGAGCTTTGTCCACGTATCTAACCATTTTCATTCTCAACAGTTAATTCCTTCCCTCTTGCCTCTGATCTGAAATACAAGACCTCTTTCTCCTTTCCCTGGAAGTCCATGTTAACTCAATCCCCACTCCAAGTTTGCAAGATAAGGCTCCATTGCTGTCAGGTTTACTCCTTTCACAGTTACAGTTGTCTTGCTTAGATTAGATACTTGGTATAGAGTTTATACATAAACATTCCATTTCTACTGTAAACACAGAGTTTATCCTTGGTATACAGTATAAACGGAATGTTTATTTTCACCTTTTCTCACAAAAGTGCAAAAAAAGGAAATGACAAGTTCAGAAAGATACCGTGCTCAGCAAACAGTTCCTAAAAATGCTGACAGGAGCTTGGATGGGAGATGAGGATACACATGCAGAATAAAAGCCTGTGCTGAAGGGCACACCAGTCCTCCTGATTCTAGGAAGGGACTGAGCTCCAAAACGAAATGACTAGGCTTTCCTGGACAGAATGTTGTAAAGCATTTCAGTCCAACCACGAGCAAGCAACCCGAGCGTTTTCACTACCTAGGTCGTGGTCAGGCAGGCAGAACAAAGTGTTCAAGGAAAGGAAACACCTTAAATAGACTGAAATGCCCCAGTATTTCTGCTGAATAACAAGTCCTGCCCAGAGGATGCCATCCTTACTAGCAGCTCTGGCTTGGGTTTGGTTACCATATAAAGAATCCCCCAGAGCTCAGTATGGTTTCAGGAATTCACATGCTATATAAACGTGCAGTCTCCTTCCCTGAAGCAACATCACCAGGCACTAGAGATGAGCAGCCCAAAAATAATATTTTGGAAAGAGCACTGCCAATCCACCCTTCATGTGAACAGTTTTCCCATTGGCTTGCCTTGAGGTATTAAAGGTTATGATATGAAAGCCTTCCAGGCAATCTTTTCCGCCTAGTACTGTTAGCTTGTACTTTTACTAATTCTGGTCTGCTGTGAGGGCCTCCATCACTTCCCAGACAGAGTTCTGGTTTCAATTAGTGCATTTAGACATCTTATGCCTGGGTTACAGCTTTCTCTAAATCTGCAGATTTCTTCTTACGCACATTCAGGGCTGGCTATTCTATTTCTTCTACTCACTTTTCTCCTCAAAAAATGTATCTGCCTGGCAAAAAATATTTCCCTTCCCTGTGTCAATCATTTCTAACTGGGTGCTTCCTCTTTTTTTGTTGCTTCCATGAGGCACAATCCAGAGAAGAAATTATGTTTACTGTTCACAAAAAAACCCCCCAGCAAAACTCAATACAAAGCCACTGTTTGTGCTCCTCTCCTCAGGGCCTGCAAGCCACCAGACCATGAGGCCCTTTTCCATCTCCCTGTGTATAATCATGGAATGTGCCTCCTTGTGCCCCTACTCCAGAAGAAAATGCTGCACTAGGTGCGAGGACCCACCTGTAAGAGCTACTGCACCCTCATGGGGGAAAGCTGAGGCTGAGAGCACTAGTGAGGCTATGTGGTGTCCTTTGCAAAAGAGAAAGAAAAAGCATAGACCTGATGATGGGTTAGCAAAGAAGCCCTGAGAAGCGCGTTAAACATCAGACCTGGTTGGGCAGGTGAAAATACAGATCAAAGATGAAGGCTGCAGCCTCAGGCAGGTGTCCTGGAACAGGTACACGGAGGAAGGAGTGTGGTAGTAGCTGAACTAAAATAACCCCCACATCCAGTGGAGCTGAGTGGGAAGAGGACTGTACTGCTCACAGTTACCTGAGAAAATGGTAGCTACAGGGATGCCAACTGCAAAGCGAGGTAACAGAGTAACATTAGATAGGCAGGTTTTCACCTTTAAGCTGCAGAATTCCCTTACTCTGGAACCATCCAGAAAAACCTTAATCCACCACCATTTTGAACAGTAGTACACAAATGACCCAGGATGCCAGGATTTCCCATGCCAGATTACCCAAAAATGGCCTTTTAATGCTGTATGAGCACCACAAACCCATGCCCTTTCAAACTAATACTAGTGCATTATGAATCTGGTTTATATCCTTAATCTTAAAAAAACCAAAAAACCCCAACCCCAAAATACTGTAAGAGGAAGAGGGAGAAAGAGCCTTATTACATGTGAATGCAGATCAAAACAATTTTCTGTGCCTACAGGTGTTTGAAAAAAAACCCAATAAAACGTAACTTTCAATGAAGTGTCATTGATGAATGATTTATGGGCTATTTGTGTAGAAGTACTAAGCACTAAGTCTCATCTTGATAAATCAGTTCAAATTCCACTAGTGCTATTAATAAATCAAAAGCAGGTCAACTCCATTCTTAATGTTATTATTATGGTGCCTTCTGTCTGCTAATGCAAGTTATGACATCTTCACACCTTAGTATGAGACAAAGACACATGTACCTCCTCAGTGAATTAATCAGCAGGATTTTGCATCCCACCACTCTCTGCCTTGCTCTCCTTCAGCTTGCTGAAGGGGACATCCATAACACGTGAAGGATGAGGATATAGCACAAAACTGAGTCAAATGAACAAACAGCCCTTCTAGAAATGGAAGGCTTCCCTCTCCCCTACTGCAATACCCTCTTCTCAGCCTTTCCCTTTGCTCTTCAGCTGTGCAGGTCACCCCCACCCTCCCTTGCGCCAACACCAGCACTGTCCAAGTGGAAAGTAAGTTGATGCAATTTACTATCCCAGCAGAACTCAAGAAAACCCAACAAAAAACAACAACAAAATGACCCAACACGCCACACCACACTGTTTTGAAAAGAGGCCAGAATATTTCTAGGGACATTCAGCAGAACAGAAAGGAATTTAAGTGCTTTAAATTGATTTAAACGCAGTCACAAATACCAGAGCCAGCTCAAGGTGAGAGGAAGGGAGAGGATAGTATCTCTTCCTTCTGATAACTGCCAGTTGCTAATTTGGTCCATCCACTTATGAAACTTTATCTTAAGACTCTAGGACACATTAGTGGGCTTGAGAATCATTAAAACTACCAGTTAAGCTGATTTTTAATTTGAGTTGGTCTAATTAGTTCCTACACACAAGTAACAGTAATTCTCCTCATCTTCACTGTTCTGATCAAAGCTCAACAGCAAAAAGGGCCGGTCAATGCATTGCATTTAGGATTTATTAGTCAACTTCTACTTGTAATATAAAACATTCTTAAGATGACACAATAATTAATTTTTTTTTCATAATGTATTGATGAACTTACACCTTCTAAAACACAAGCAGGTTCTGGTTGGTGTGAGAAGCCTACGCCTTATAGATTAATTTTAAGGATGTGTGACACAGAGAGAAAGAGAGAGAGAGTACAGATAAAGACTGAGAAGAAATAGTTTCTACAGATTTTTAGAGATCATTTCAAAGAGAAGGGGGGACTGAAGAACATACTGAAAGATACACCAGAATTTGGAAATCTCAATACAAGTACTGGCACACCAGTTGGACGGCCTTTTTCTGTTTAGAAAAAAAACCCCACAGTAGCTTCAACCAAAAAAAAAAAAAAAAAAAAAAAAAAAAAAAAAAAAAAAACCACACAAGAAGTTAAAAAAAAAAAAAAAAAAAAAAAAAAAAAAAAAATTAAAAATTTCTATGAGGCTAGTGCACTAGTTTTGCCAATAACACAATAACACAATTCCGTACACACAAAACTAAAACCTAAAAACCACACATAAAGATGTATTGGGCAGACACTGCCACACACATGGTCCCAGCTCTGCAGAGTTTACAAAGTGTTCACAAGGCACATGCCCAAAATCAAATGGCTTTATGTAAACTGCATATTTCAGCCCCAAAATTTAAAGTGCTTATCAAACTAAGCATTCAGCAACTTCCTATCTCTGTATTAATCAAATATTAAGCAGACACAAGAATGAGATGATTTGGTATAAGGCTTTATTCCCATGTGTTTAATCTTCCCTGAGAATTCACAAATGGTTAAGGCATGAGGCAAGATTTGCAGGTGTTTAAAGGCTTTGGTTCTCACTTGGCAGCCCCTGCTCTCGCCTCAGAGCACCTTGCAAGAACTAAAACTATCCCATCAATCACCCACCTTCCTTCCTTCCTTCCGGTAGGTAGGTAGGTAGGTAGGTAGGTAGGTAGTTATAAATTACCCGACTTGGATGACTGAGCTTCTGACTGAAACAGAAGCACAGCAACCAAGGAAAGCTCCTTGGAGGAGCTGAATGCTTCATGACAAACATTCTGTGGTCATCCTTCTGACACACACAGTTCCAAAGCCAAGGCCCAGCTGACACATAAACCCTGGCTCTCGTGTGCAAATCTCCTGCATTTGCTGCACAGGTTTGTGGCCATGGTGTAACACACCTGCTGCACACAGCCACACATGCGACAGCACAACCATCCCAGGCTAATCCCAGAGCGGGCTCGGAGCAGCAACACAGCCCACAGATGGGAAGAGGACCCTGTCAGCACCTAGGACATCAGTGTGATGATCTCAGAGTGACCTGCACTGCCCAGCAGGCAATCTGCAGCAGGTTTGGACCAGATGGGGCTTTTCAGGGTGTGATCTTGGTTCTCACTAATGGAAATAATCACGCCTGGCTGTCTCAAGTGCATAGATCATTGTGGAGGATAGGATAAGACTCAAATTCCTAACCAGAAGCAGATGGAAACGTTCATTATTGTGGTTCTGCACACACAGAGTGGAGGGGGTCTAAAGGGTCTGAATGCTGGAGGCTGACAGCATCCCTCGGTGGTGGGGGAATATTAGAGATTTATCTCAAGCAAGTTATCTCAAGCACACTCCTCTTTTCCAGCAAGAAACTGAGCTCAGCTTTTGTCATCTGTTATTATATCAGGAGTTCCCAGCTAAACAGTTTTTGTCTTTGTTGGGAAGACATGAGGAGAAAAGGCTATTACCTTATTCTGTCTGGTTTATTTCCTTACTATTACTGCTCATAAAAATGTACTCCATGTTTTGCAACACAACAGACTGTGCAGCTTTGTCTTGTGACAGCATATATATATATACATACATATATATATATGTATATGTATATGTGAGCTGAGCATTTCAGTAATTATCTCTGGCAGCCTTCCTCCCTCATTTACTGCCCCTCCCCAAAAGAGATTCATAACAGGAAAGATCTTATTTTATATCTGAACATGGGATAAAATGCTCATCAACTGCTTTAAGAAAAGAGATCAAATCTCAAATAATTAGATTACTTTATCATATGGGCTACACATTCTTCAGTGGCTGTAGAAATCACTTAACACTTCTTTACTCAATTATAAAGAACGATAATCTCTCACTCTTGCAAAGATTCCTGTTACTATTGAATGGAAGCTATCAGTAAAAACAATGCAATGGGAAAATACCAGGCTCAGTAGGAGTTGGCAAGAACCAGACATAACTGTGGGAGTGACTCCCACAGTGGGCTCTGGCTAAGATATGCCAGTTATGCATTCTTATTTTATCTTCATTGTAAACTGGTGCTCTGACAAACACCCTTCCACCATTATTGAACTAACGAAGCTCAGTGTTATTTTGCAGCTGCAAACCAAAATTGTTGGTAAGGGAGGTCTTTCTTACTGTTAATCAAAGCTAATCAGTAACTGTTAATTTTATTTTCTATCTTTAGACCAATAATTCTCCTGGAAAATGGGAAATCAAGTGCTTTATATGTATAAAAAGGTACTCTCCCTCATCCCAGATACGTAGATGGTGGCTCCATGCCTGGGAGAGGTGATGATCTGGAGAAGGAAGACATCCCATCAGCAGCTGAAGGGGAAGCTCAGCAGACCCACCTGTCCCCAGTCCTTCAGCCTTGCCTCTGCTCACCTCTGCCCAGCTCCAGCACTGCAGCAGTGCTGGCTTGGTCAGCTTTCTCACCACAGCAGGAGTAATACATCCCAAAATAGTTAGGGTTCCAAGAGACCCCTGAAAGTCACCTGCTCCAACCCCTTATTCAGTTTATAGCTGCGTTTCGAAAATCCAGCACAATGTTTCTGACCTGTCAGGAAATGTAATCTCTCCAAGCACCCCAGGTGAACAGAATCACACCTGAGCTGGCCTCACTTTTTCACTTGCTATAAGAGAGGTGGATTGAAATGAACAAGTTTAGCTCCCCAACATCTGCTCAGCAAATGCTCACATAAATCAAGATGCAGAATATAGAGTATTTGCCACACCCTGAATAGCAATAGTCATGCAAGATGAAGAGCGGAGTGCAATCCTGGACTTGCTGAAGTCCATGGCAAGACTTCCATTGAATTTCAGGCAGACCAGGGTTTTAACGCAGATTGTTACCATATGGTAGATTTTAAGACCAACTGACAAATGCAATTAAAAGCAGAAAAGAATTAACTGTTATAATAGTTACACGAATTAACTGCATTCATAGTACCAAAACACAATACACAAAACACATGTAGCTCCCAGCAACACCTGTGACTGCCCTCTGAAAAGTACCCATTTTCACTTAGAAGAACTGAAATTACTCTAATCCAGTAACATTCTCCCCCAAGCAAGAAGATTTTCCATATCAGCTTGGCTTTTAAGCACAGAAAGATGCTATTTTTACGTGCTATTTTTAATGTTAACATAGTTTATTTAAATATGCTATCTTATTCATGGCTTAGATATTTCCCCCTTTTTTTCCTATTAATTCTAAAAGAAAAGATTCTGTTCAAATAACAAGGATAAAAATTGGGAATTGTTCTTGAGGTAATACAGTGGTCTCCTAAATTCCAATCAAACACCAGCTAATGCAAAATGCTTAGAGGTAATGCTACAAGTTCATGCTCAGCATCATAGTGTGGCTGTTGGATTTTTTTTTCCTTAACTCCTTACAAATAATTTAATAAATGCATTAACTCCATTAAGTTATTCTTAAATTCATCCAAGAATGAGATGAATTACTATAACTCATGCTTCTCTCAGTATGATTGTTTCAGGTTGTCTGTGTATTTAGGAAGATTAATATACACTAGTCACATTAATAAAATTCTTTTGTTATCCTAAGGGAGAATTGAAACACCTTTTTCTCCTATAGTCAGCATTTTCATGCTGCAGATGTAAGGTTAACAGTTCAGTGAGCTATTAAAAGTGAACTGAGTTGGGCAAAGTGTCACTAACCACACTGCCCAGCATCTCAGAACACAAAATTGAGATATGCTTGTTTATTTTGAAACTTATTAATGTGTCTATTTATATTTTCTTATTGGCATTATATTATTAATATAAATTCACCATTTTATTTTCTCACAAAGTGAGTAAAGGGACGTCTAAGCTGCTGGTCACAAACTCCATTTGACACCTCAAAGACAAGTGTTCCTTGCTAATGCAGTATCACCCATGGTGACTCTAGAATTCCAGCTTCAGTAAACTATCTCATGTCCAGCTCGGCTCTGAAGCAAAGGCAGACCCTAAGAGATGATTAACAAAACGGCTTTTTTAGCCACTGCTGATAAGATTCTGGCCACCTGAAAAGAGGCAGGAGCCACCTTGATTATACTATCCCATGGAGATGTTTAAGATACTTGTAGCATCAGCACTCAGCCATTTATCCCAACAGTTCTGGCACCAGCTGCTCCGAGATGAATGTTGATCATCTTCCACATTAAAGGCCTTCTCTTAGCTCTTTAGTGCAAAGGAGACTACAGCACTGCTGTGCCTCCAAACTGGGGGTAAATGTTAGTTTAGCATTTCCTGTAGGCTCCCGCTTTGCATTCTTTCCCCCATAACTATTTCTAGCAGAGCTTCAGCCACGCAGTGACTTGGAAAAAACCTCTACATTCCTAAGCCCAGCCCAGTGCCCCATAGTGAAGAACTTTAAGACAGCACCTAATAATTTGATGGGAATGTCAGCTAATGCATAGCAGTGTCATTAGTGCTCTCTACTGGATAAACACATAATTACTCCAGAATTAATATAGCACATCAGGGACACCGGTAACTAAGTGGAGCAAAACTATTCACATTTAAATGATAATGCTTTGAATATATTTATAAAATCTTATGCCACTCAAAGGAAGTTAAAATCTTACATAAGGACACAACAAAGGATGTACAGAAGTCCTTGAAAACAAAACACAGCTGAAGTTGCAACAATGATCTCTGAAGTAGAACAGTTAGAGAAAAAAACAGGCAAGACTGTACAGGAACACTTGAGTCAGGGAAGTTTTAAGCAGAAATATTCCTTCCTGTTCTTCACATAATATATACATATGCACAGATTAATTTACAGCTAACAACTGTGAAAATCAATTTCAGAAATTCCTCTGCCCTCAAAAGCAACAATGTATTTGGAAGTCACAAAACAATTTGCTTCAACACTGTTCATACCCTGTTAATACAGGGCAAGCTTCTACTTGGCAATCAGACTAAGTGGTGTCACTTATTTCACTGACTTCCACATGAACAAAACCAAGTCAAGGTTTCTATTACCCCTCACCATCATCATCAGTGTCCGTGACTCCATCTGAATGAAGATTGCTGCAATTTACCATTCCCTCCAGCCAACAGAGAACCACCAAGCCTGGCCACGAGCAGAATGGTTGTGCTGCCATGGAGCTCAACACTATTCAGAGACAAACATAAAATACCTAAATTGGCACGGAATTGTTAATGGTTTGAGCACCTGTAACCACAAACCTTTGCATAAAAAATGAGCAGTGACTGGCCTTTGTGAGAACCTCTTAATACTGCAATTCCCTACAAATGCCTGAAGCAAACCTACCCCTACACTACCCCATCTAGCAGTGACCATACAGATTTCTTAGCACTTCTTACAAGTGCTGAAGACACAGAAAACATTTTACTATAACTGCTACTTTCCTGAATTTTTAAATGCAGAACTGACACCGTACAGAAAGTCACTTCTCTTTACATAGACACAAGAGATAGAATTAACTGTTGTTAACTGTAAAATGCAAGTTTTCTATTTGCATTTTTGTTGCCATATGTTTGATACATTTGGGAATTATGTTCACAGTAGCATTTAGAAGCTAACCAAGAAAGAAACAGTGTTAGGTGCAGCCTCGTACTAACCTCAGTGCGGTGTAGAAGATACATCTGTGTTCTGGAGAGGTTAGCATCAGCCAGCAAGGGACATGAATCAGGAGGGGGACAGTGGATGTGAAAAGGAAAAACACCACGGCACTGCTGAAGCTATAGCAGGAAAGATTTTGTAAGCATGATTTACACCAAATTTATTTAGGGGAGAGTAAGATAAAAGGAAGTTCCCAGGTGGATGGGGCAAAATAGGCTAAAACCACTACTAAACACAGAACTGCTGAGAAAACTCACCAAATGACAATTTTCTCTAATTTGTGGTACCACAGTTTCTCTTAGCCAGGCAGACTATTGGTTGCATCCCTTCAGTTTTCCATGAGGCACTTAAAGTGGGGGTAAGGAGAATAGTCTTGCTGGGACCTAATGATCTGAAAGATAACATGCATACTAAAAAAAAATAATCTGGGGTCAAGGAGGTTTCAGGAACAAGGCTATTTGCAATGTAAAATCATATATTATCACACCAAATTAGATTAATTAACATTACACACACCCACAGCTCTTTATGTAAGAAATTGTACATCATCATTTAAAAAACTGGGGAGAATATGCAGGGCAGAAAATGGTTCAGAAAAATTAAACAGCTATTTCCAAAGGAGATTAAGTTAAAAAGAGAAACCCCAAAATATTAAGTTTTGTGTAAAAAAATGGCTTAAATAAAATGTAGAGGGATAGGCTGGGCATTATTATAGCTCGAATAATAAAAACATAAATAGGTCAGAATTACCTTGCCCAAGTGATTGCTATACTTTTTCCCACGTTTTTTTCCCTATGTGTACATGACATGTGAAGTTAGTATGGTTTTGCTTAAACAAATCAAATTCTTTTTGGTCCCAAAAAGAATAGGAAATCCACAGCTTTGCATATCCACACACTCTGAAGTTCTTGCTTACCTTTCTTTCCAGCTTCTCCTTCTCTTTTTAAAAAATACTCTGCTTGTTTTCCTTTCATCAAATCCTCTCAAAGCCGAACATTCATGCCCATTGTAATGACGGACACTTCAGTGGGAATGTCACATTGACACCAAGAGATCACAGCAAATTGGGCCAAAACTCTACCAGTTTTGACCTAGGTGGACAGGTCACTTTCACTTAACCCTGCAAAGGGATGTAAGTCAATGACGTTTGAAAAGTAGCCTTAAAAAATTCTCCCTTTAGTTTGTTGGACTGGTGCAACTGTGCAAAGTTTTTTTGACAGATCATTGGAAGCAGCTGTTGGAATCTAATTGCAGCTTGACACTTCACCAGTTTGCATCACTAGGAAGCTTAATTGTTTAGTTTGAGGGCTGGTGCAAGTTTTTTCAGAGTAATGGCCCAATAAACAGCAGCATTCACTACCATGAAAATCATTCCATTACACAGGATTTTTACCAGGTTTTTTTCACTGACTTATGCAGTCAAAACCCAGAGAAATTCATTGGTTCAATGCTCCTCTGTCACAAGTTACACAGTTCTTACTGTTTGGTTTCCTACTGGTTATTGATCCCTTCACCTTCCATGTTCATAGGATTCTCATCCTCCCTTCTCTTCTCTCTCTTTTCCCAGACCAGGAGTCTCAGACCATGCCAGGGCTGATGGCTCCTCTGCCACCAGCAGGGCAGCTGCAGCTCTCAATTACCAGGGCTAGCAAGGGGCAAACACCTGTGCCCAGCTGGGCACAGACATTGCACAGCCAGAGCAACCCCCATGAGTGCCTCCAGAGGGAACAAAGGGACAGTACCAAACAAGACTCATCAACAGGCACTCTCAGAAACTCTCCCAACATCATTTGCTGCTTCTCTGTCTATCAGGGCCCCAAGAAGTTTTGTTTCACTTCTTGTCCCACACTTGCCAGTGACCTTGAGAGGAAAAAAAGGTACAATTGGTACCCTTCATTATGGCCACAGGTTTTGGCTTCCCTGGTGGGTTCAGCCTTCTGGAAATAGAAGCAGACACCCTCACCCTTCTGGAGCTGATTTGTCCCTTCCCTGCTCTGTTCTTGCAAACCCTTCAACAACTCTGCCAAACTTAGCATTGCTGCAGAGCTACAAGAGAACAGCAGTTTATCTACAGGACGTTTCTCCTGACACACACTTCCCATGATGTGTCTAGAGTGATGCAATGCTTATTTTACATCTCCACAAGTGTGGCCCAAGTCCCAGGTACACAAGAACAGCACATTCTCATTGTTTACCAAGAGAAGATTGAACTGATTTCATAGTCTGACAACAACTAATTCCAGTGAACCACTGTGCACTCACACTGCTAGGTGTGCGAGGCTCAATACACCTCCTGTGTATGCTGAACTACACAGCATGGAAACAAAAGCCAATCTTGCTCCATAAAAACAAAGGGAAAGAAATGTCATAAGAAAATTCCACAGACTAGGAAATACTTGTGTGCCTTTGAACACAGTTCCTGAGAACTCAAAAAGGCACTTATAATAGGAAATAGTCACCAGGTTGACAAAAGCACCAAATACTGGACCCAGCACACAAAGTTTTGGCTGCAAAATCATCACATCTCATGACAGAGCTGAGACAAGGAAAGAAGCTCCTTCTGGCAAGAAAAATTAACTAGCCTTTATCCCAGTGAAAAAAACCCAAAAACATACCATCAAACCAAAACCAAACAAACTCAAGGGTGTCCTGAGTTTCATGCGACATTCAGGAGCTTTTGGACAGGGAACGTCTAAGGGAGGTCTCACACCCCCTTTCCAACCCCTCTGTCCCTGTGAGTTCCCTCCCCTTCAGGCACCATTGCCCTGTCAGGGGCTGGGCAGCTTTAGCTCCTGCTGGAAGCAGAGAGAAGCTGGCACCTCTCTGAGGGGGATCACGGCAGGCCCAGGTTGGGATCAGACCCCACAAACACTCCTCACACCCCTCCCCTCCACCAGGACAGTGTCCCCAGGTCCCTGCCCCCATCACCCACCTCCAGTGGAGCCAGGTTGGGCTGGGCTGAGCTCGGGTCATGCTCCTGACATCTGTCCTGGGCAACAGCATGGCCCCACAACCTGGCCCAGGGCTCAGCAGCTCAAGCAGCAGCCACCACCAAGGGACATTTCCCACTGCTGCTTTCAACCCTCTCCTGGCCCTCACACATAGCTGCAGCTCACGGATGCTCACAGGGCTAAAAGCTCCTGGCAGACAAGCCCATTATGAAACCAGATCTCTTGCCTTGCTTTCTCCATAAAGCACTGGAAGTTACATGATGCTTTTTAAGTTCTCCACAGAAAGCAACCAAGGAGCCAAGCACCACAGTATCCCTGCATTTCAGCCTACCACAGCCAAAGGAATTCCCAACAAACCTTTAAGCCAGGCAATTATTTATCCAGATGGGTTCTCTGATAGTCCAGGCAAGGTGTTCAATTACTTGATGTCCTCTGTCTCTACAGCAGCTATCCCAAACATCCACCTGAGTTCCTCTGGGTCTTTGAAATATCTGCTTTGGAGGAAGTCTGCATAGAATGCACGGGGCCTCTGGGCTAGTCAAAATGGGATGTTTCTGCCACTCTTTTCCATTCAGGCTCACCTCAACTTCCAACAGGGTCAACTGCTGTGATCCCACTGTCACCCCAGCAATAGAAACATCTGCCCCCACACATCTTGATGGGATAAGCGTGAATTGCACACCAATGTCGACCAAGGCCTTGTATTTTTGTGGTTCTGATGGGCCAGGCCAATCAATCCACACAGTCCAGAAGATCCAGTTTTCCCATGCCTCTTCCTGGCTAGAGGCAGGGTCCCTCTAGTCCTGGTTTGCTGCAGCTAGTTTGGGAGGTCTCTCTGAGCCCTGACTGCTGCAGACTCTCTGGATGGGGGTCCTGCAAGGAACGGCTGTGCAGGGGTCTCAGGCAGTTCTCCAGCTGCACAGTAACCTGAGCAAGCACAGCCTGAGGCTTCAGGGGATCAGCTCTTTTATAAGTACTTTCAGCTCTTAAGCGATTTCAGCTCAGCCTGAAGGTTACCTTGGCCAACGCAGGGACAGGGAGATGGGAGAGCTGTGTGGTGTTCCACAGAGTCCTTTATTGGCAGGCTTCTGTGAAGGGGGCCAGGGATGGCCATGTCCACTGAACAGGGCAGAGGCTGGGGTTTGTACAGGGAAGGTGAGGATAGGGAAAAGGTCCAATGGGTTAAGTTCGAGGTTGTATGATCAATAGGTTACAAGGAGATTACACGGGGTCCCAAAGCAGGAAGGGGGTCAACAGCCTTAGTCACCACGACTAAGCAGTTTTGTTTTATCTAGGGAACAGACCTCCAGGGCAGAAGCCTTTTGGAAGAATTACTTCCCTACACAGTAAAGGTTAGCTATTTTTCTTCAAGAGCATCAAATTATTTTGATCAGCATTTGTGTGGATCCATTAGCCTTGTTCTTCTTTGGAGAACTTTTACAATACTCAGATGATCTGTGTAGGCT
>VXBU01001734.1:174726-203038 GCA_013400315.1 Bombycilla garrulus
ATGTCCTCTGTCTCTACAGCAGCTATCCCAAACATCCACCTGAGTTCCTCTGGGTCTTTGAAATATCTGCTTTGGAGGAAGTCTGCATAGAATGCACGGGGCCTCTGGGCTAGTCAAAATGGGATGTTTCTGCCACTCTTTTCCATTCAGGCTCACCTCAACTTCCAACAGGGTCAACTGCTGTGATCCCACTGTCACCCCAGCAATAGAAACATCTGCCCCCACACATCTTGATGGGATAAGCGTGAATTGCACACCAATGTCGACCAAGGCCTTGTATTTTTGTGGTTCTGATGGGCCAGGCCAATCAATCCACACAGTCCAGAAGATCCGATTTTCCCATGCCTCTTCCTGGCTAGAGGCAGGGTCCCTCTAGTCCTGGTTTGCTGCAGCTAGTTTGGGAGGTCTCTCTGATCCCTGACTGCTGCAGACTCTCTGGATGGGGGTCCTGCAAGGAACGGCTGTGCAGGGGTCTCAGGCAGTTCTCCAGCTGCACAGTAACCTGAGCAAGCACAGCCTGAGGCTTCAGGGGATCAGCTCTTTTATAAGTACTTTCAGCTCTTAAGCGATTTCAGCTCAGCCTGAAGGTTACCTTGGCCAACGCAGGGACAGGGAGATGGGAGAGCTGTGTGGTGTTCCACAGAGTCCTTTATTGGCAGGCTTCTGTGAAGGGGGCCAGGGATGGCCATGTCCACTGAACAGGGCAGAGGCTGGGGTTTTTACAGGGAAGGTGAGGATAGGGAAAAGGTCCAATGGGTTAAGTTCGAGGTTGTATGATCAATAGGTTACAAGGAGATTACACGGGGTCCCAAAGCAGGAAGGGGGTCAACAGCCTTAGTCACCATGACTAAGCAGTTTTGTTTTATCTAGGGAACAGACCTCCAGGGCAGAAGCCTTTTGGAAGAGTTACTTCCCTACACAGTAAAGGTTAGCTATTTTTCTTCAAGAGCATCAAATTATTTTGATCAGCATTTGTGTGGATCCATTAGCCTTGTTCTTCTTTGGAGAACTTTTACAATACTCAGATGATCTGTGTAGGCTGTAGATTGCAGTGGTGGACTTCAAGCCTTCCAGCAGAAGGGAGATGCAGTCCACATTTTGGATTTTCCTTTGTCAGGACCATCAAGGTCCAAGGCTTCAATTTTCAAGCAGTTTGAAGAGGCTCCAANTCCTTTATTGGCAGGCTTCTGTGAAGGGGGCCAGGGATGGCCATGTCCACTGAACAGGGCAGAGGCTGGGGTTTTTACAGGGAAGGTGAGGATAGGGAAAAGGTCCAATGGGTTAAGTTCGAGGTTGTATGATCAATAGGTTACAAGGAGATTACACGGGGTCCCAAAGCAGGAAGGGGGTCAACAGCCTTAGTCACCATGACTAAGCAGTTTTGTTTTATCTAGGGAACAGACCTCCAGGGCAGAAGCCTTTTGGAAGAGTTACTTCCCTACACAGTAAAGGTTAGCTATTTTTCTTCAAGAGCATCAAATTATTTTGATCAGCATTTGTGTGGATCCATTAGCCTTGTTCTTCTTTGGAGAACTTTTACAATACTCAGATGATCTGTGTAGGCTGTAGATTGCAGTGGTGGACTTCAAGCCTTCCAGCAGAAGGGAGATGCTGTCCACATTTTGGATTTATCTTCGTCTCAGCCTTCAAGGTTGAAGGTTTTAATTTTCATGCTGTTTGAAGTGCTTTATGTTAATACATGAACAAGTGACTGTTTTTTCATCACCTTAGTCACCACTGATGGTTTAGTCAAGTCATCCTGTGTGTTGGATTTCATTGACTAGTGAAGCACGTGCAAAGAATACATCCAGTATCTCCTCAATTACCTTTCTAGAAGGATTTGACTGGAGAACAAGGAGATCTGAAGACAAATATTTGGTATACAAGAAATAGACTTTAGGAGTTGACTGCAAAGCACTGCATTCACAAACAACTGAGGAGGATGCATCTTCTTCTGTCCCCTCTATGCTTGTTCTCATTTGAAATACTAAACATTCTGCANATCAAATTATTTTGATCAGCATTTGTGTGGATCCATTAGCCTTGTTCTTCTTTGGAGAACGTTTACAATACTCAGATGATCTGTGTAGGCTGTAGATTGCAGTGGTGGACTTCAAGCCTTCCAGCAGAAGGGAGATGCTGTCCACATTTTGGATTTATCTTCGTCTCAGCCTTCAAGGTTGAAGGTTTTAATTTTCATGCTGTTTGAAGTGCTTTATGTTAATACATGAACAAGTGACTGTTTTTTCATCACCTTAGTCACCACTGATGGTTTAGTCAAGTCATCCTGTGTGTTGGATTTCATTGACTAGTGAAGCACGTGCAAAGAATACATCCAGTATCTCCTCAATTACCTTTCTAGAAGGATTTGACTGGAGAACAAGGAGATCTGAAGACAAATATTTGGTATACAAGAAATAGACTTTAGGAGTTGACTGCAAAGCACTGCATTCACAAACAACTGAGGAGGATGCATCTTCTTCTGTCCCCTCTATGCTTGTTCTCATTTGAAATACTAAACATTCTGCAGGTTGTTTTTTTTAAGGCTGGGAGGTATTTTGGGGGTGGGGTGGTGCTGGGAGAGGATGTGGGTGTGTTTTATTTTTATTTCCAGAATAGTGTATGTGCTTCTTTTGCATTTAGCGAGGAACTTGTGCCCCAAACCAGCAGTGTGAAACAATGCATGTGTAAAAGAAGGTTGCAGAAATGTAGGATAAATATGAAAATGCTTCAGTATTTACCCAGGTGTTTCACTCCAACAAGGTGCTTGTCCTTCACAGAAGTATAGTGGTAGGCTTATAGCATACAAGAAGTGATGACTTTTTTCTGTCCCATATTGACCAGTGAAATAGTTTGGCTCTTGATTGAAACCCCTGAGCCAGCCGTGTTTCAGGCTGCAGAAGCTGCAGCAGGTGTGGCTGAGGCAGGGTGCAGCCCTGCTCGCTGGTTGTGACCTGGCACCCACAGGTGGCATCTGTCAGTGCCCTGTGTCCCCTGTGCTGCCCTGCTGGGACTGGGCCTGCCTCCCTGCCACCCCTGGTAGCCTCAGGGAAACTGCACACTAGTACAAAACAAAAAGCCCACTGTAAAAATATGCAAAAGACTTCAAACTACTTATCAGTGCTTGCTTGGAGTTTGTTGATGGAGCAAATGGTTTTTAGGTAAACTGGTAATGCTGGTACTACTTTTAGATTAGGTTCCTCAACTTCAGAAGGGAGGGGACAGGCGCCATGTACCCCGGAGGAATGTTGGAAACAGTAAGACTGCTCAGTCATTTCAAGGTGGCCAGAAAATGGGTGTAGCAGTGGAGGGGACACTATTTGAGTGATAAACTTGAGTCCAGAACATAAGCTGGGGAACATGAGCTGCTACTCTATAGTTCATCCTGTTTTTTCCACTCCAAATCCTTAGCACCAAAGGGGACCAAATAAGCTGGAGATAAGCTGACTTGAGGTCAAAAGCAGCCTTTTCAAATAAACAGTTAAAACCTTGTGCTTGAAGTGCCTTCTGACTTGTGGCTCATTCTTTGCAATCACAACTGCAGAAATACTGACCACCACGCAAAAAACTCCAGGCTGCATTTGCTCCCAGGAAAATGAGGAGCTGCAGAAATACTCTGCTTTTTCATACCTCCAAAAAAAAGGAAATGGTCTTCATCTATGACTACACTTAAGCCTGTCATCTGTGAACAGAGGATGCACTTCAGGCCTAGTGGCCTAAACGCATTTTTGACTTTCCACCTATGCCTGCCACTGCAACACACGCTGTGGGAGCAGCACTACTCTCTTGGGGGCTGCTATGCAAGAGAACAAGGGCCTAGGAACCCACTAGGAACTGATCCTGTTTCTGCAGAAACATTTGTAACTGGTTTGAAAAAAGATCACCCTTACACATCTTCTTTCACATCAAATGCCCAAATGCAAAATATAGCATACAAATCCAAATGATTAAATCATCCACCTAGTTGCTTGTTTATAATGGCAGCCAATTCCCATCCCCAAGGAATTCTGCATGGTCTTGGCCGTAGGAAACCTCTTGCAGACCTGGGATACTTAAAGCACAGCACACAACCAGCAGCTCCTACTGGAGCCAAAGCACTTACTTAAAAAAATATATAGTTTTAGGTTCTTTATTATGTTAAAACTTGATCTGTCCGTTCCCTTGGCAGATTCAAGTTACTTAATCAAAGCAAAATTGAAACAGCTCAGGTCAAGAATAATTCTTAAATTAGTCCGAGCAGGACTTGGATGAAAGGGAGGTTCCCACGATTTTCTCCTCACAGGCAGTACCAAACTTAATCTGGAGACCACATAAAGGCAGCTGTTTCTAATGCCAGAGGGAGCTGTGGGCAGCCAACTCGAGGAGACTCAACTTCAAACTACATATTCTAAGGGCAACACAAACCTTTCCCTTCCCTCTCACACAGTTCACCACCCAGTAGTAATTCACAGATTATTAACTGGCCTGTTAATTGTTTGAGTTTCCTAGGTATTGCTGTAGTCAAGAAAAACAACCAAACCCAAAAGCCTTCTTTCAACTCTTAGTCTTGGGAAACTTGAACAAAAATACAGAGAAGCTGGAAACAGCTTTTGAGAACCATGTCTTTATTTACAGGAGGCCTGAATGTTTCTGTGCTGTAACTTCCATGTTCATTGAGAAAGGCTGCATTTTAACTAACTATGATGTCCTTTATTGTTTCAACAAGTTGAAGTCATTTCATCTTCTTTGAAGATTGAAGTATCACCAGTTGAGAAGACAACTCAGATGAAACACTATCATATCACTGCATGATAAATACACAGGAAATCCAGCTACTTTGTTCTCCAGATACAGCTGGACCATCAAGAGTTCTCAGATGACTTATTTTCCATGTTTTTGTGTGAAATCCTTCAGGCTGAGATTTACATGTAAAGTATAGAATTAAAAAAATCCAAATCACCACTATTTTAGTAGAACATCTATTTTGCCTCTTGAGTAAAAAAAAAAAAAAAAGAAAACTTACATACTTTGAGGCACCTTCTGAGGCATTTAAAATATATAATTTTTGACTTCTTTATGCAGCACAACACCTGTACAGTCATTTTGCCCCATCAATTTTTAAAAACTGATATGAAATACTATTAAAAATTTATGCCAGTTTACAAGATTTAGGAACAGGCAAAAATGATTTCAACTGTAGTTCAGTAAAATAAACACCAGGAAAGATAGAGCAAGAAAATTAATCTCTTCTGAGAAGCTGAGCACTAAATATTGCAATTCTTTAGTGAACATTTGAGAAAGGGCAAGTCAGTTGAAAAATGGTACTAACCTTTAAAGCAAAGTACTAACACATCACTGTGATATGCCCTCCCCTCCAAACTGAAATGGCTTTGCATTTCTGCAAACCACTAAAGGCTGACACCTCCTGTTTTGTCATTTAATGTACACTGTAGGAAAACAAACAGCAAAACAGTTCACAGCCCTTGGACCAAATTTTATAAGAACTCTGAATAAACAGAGATCCAATCCCGAGTCATGCAGCACAAAGTTAAAGACAACAGTCTATATTCACACAGTAAAAGAAACTGTCATAAACTGGCCAGTTTTGATACCTGTTTCCATCAAGCTAAAACTCTTTCCAAGATTATACCCTAAAGAAGTGGTCTCCAAAGTGAGGTGCATGCACGCCA
This sequence comes from Bombycilla garrulus, assembly GCA_013400315.1. NCBI lineage: Eukaryota > Metazoa > Chordata > Aves > Passeriformes > Bombycillidae > Bombycilla > Bombycilla garrulus. The sequence continues at coordinate 180,396 of VXBU01001734.1, forward strand.
AGACAACCCATTTGGGTACAAGAAGAAAGTATATTTTGCAGAATTAACAAACAAAATTTTAAATAATTTAAAAATAGTCTTTATTTCACTTCTCTCATACTTTTTCAATTTCTACTCCTGTGTATGTACATAATAAATTAGTATAGTAGTACATATATTATTTATAAATCCATAAATATACATATAGTGTGTGCACACATAAGAGTTTTTAGTGATATGAGTGTGCAATCAGAAAGTTTGGAGACCACTGGCCTCGAGGATGCTGTATGATACTACAGCTGCTTGCACAATCACATATCCTGTTGCTGAATTCATTTTTCTAATGTCAACCTGAAATATGCTCCTCAGCAGCATCTTTTCAATATGCCTACTGAGATGTTTTTCCTTCAAAATATAAATGGACATAATGATACAGTGGAAGCTTTTGAAGAATCAGGCTCAGAAAACACAAGGTGTTGTTGACAAAGTATCCTTTGGTGGAATAAAGTTACAGCAGTGAAATTACAACATGTGCAACTTTAAAATCAGAATAGAGCCTCCTGTCCTTTCTGCATTTGTCCCATTTCAGTTCAGTACCAGCTCTTCTCCTTCACCACCCACTGTCCCTTTCCCACAGCAACTTCATGAGGAACCACCCAGTGTTGTCTCTTCTGACATGTCTATTAAAGCACTTTTACACCTGATTCCTAAAAATATTATCTGCACTAGAAAAAAACAAAAAAACAAGGATCAAGAAGTGTGTTATCCTGAATCCTCATTCCTATCTAGAATCCTGCAGATTTAGAAGAGGACTTTCCATTTTAAATAAGGAGGGTGCATACTGTATTAAAAACGTTCACCTGTGCTTCACTCTGGGTAGTTTTGGTTGTTGTGACTTTGATCTGATGCTTTAATTCAAGCAAAAGCAGATTCCCAGTGAACTGGAGATGTGTGTGTGCAGTGTAACACAAAAGCATGTGTGGTGAGGCAGCACCACAGAGCTCATGTCATGAACCAGAGCTCCTGTCAGACACAACCCACACAGCAGCACACAATTATCAGTTCTCCGTCACATTTGACCCCACACCTCTGTGATTTAACAACATATTACCAATGGCTCTGGAGATTTAGGTAGACCTATGATGACTGGCTGCAGGGAACATGAAAGCCTTGAAGACTGTCTGTTCTGATCATAGATCATTTGCTCACCCTTTGAAAATGTGCAATAATTTCCATTTGATTACGGCCTACTGAGGATACAAGGTGCTACAACTCATTACATCTCATTGTAGGTTGTTATCCAGGGAAATTAGCCTTGTGTTAGAAATTGAGCACATTTCTTTAGACCACAACTCCTCCAAGCTTCTACTTGCCATGATTTGCTAATTTTAATGCTTAATGCCCCTATATCAGAGACCAACACCACCTAAAATGGGGCAGTTAACTTTTGCTGTTATGTCACAGTTTAATATCTCTTTATTCACCCTTGTATATTTGAGCCTTAAAAACAAAACTGGCAATGTGGCAAGACAGGAATAGAACAAAATTCTAGGAAGGGACTAGAAGGGACCTCTGGTTTATCAGGTCTAGTTGCCTACTATTCAGATACCACTTTGCATTTAATTTCTTTCATAGACATAGTTGGCTCTTCCTTCAAAGCATGGCTCTGCCCAGAAGGCTGTTCTAGAATTAGGAACTTTGTTTCTAATCTAAATTTTATTTACAGAAAGTTTATACTCACTTGATTTTGTTTCAACACTCTCAGCTCCCAGAGCTTTTGCCCTTTGCCTGTCATGTGTACAAAAAAAAATGTTCTGACTCAATGAACAAATTTACTGCTACAGATTAAAAAATAAAAAATTAAGGCTTACCCATGAAATTAAACTTCCAGAGCATAGAGAAGATAAAATAGTTAACTTTCTAAAGAAGGGAACACAGGAAAAAAAAAAAAGAAAAAACCCTAGCCAGAAAGTGTGATTTGTTTAGTTATCCAAAGCCGCCTCTTCTCTCCTCATCCTGGATAAACGAGCCCATAAACCTTGCAATCACTCGTTACAGGGGAGATGTTCACAGTAATCCACTGTGACGCTCCACATGAAAAAACTGTACAAAATTAACAGTGCAGAAGAAAGTTAATACAACTCCAGTGACCATTAAAACAAAGATCAAATCTCAGTCTGTCTTGGCAGAAGCAAATACAATTTTGAAAGACATACCACTGTTGAGTATGGTACAGGTGTGTCTCTTTCATGAAAGGAAACAACAGAAAACCCTAAGCTCCTGAAATGGTATTATGCATTCTGTATCTTTCAATTGATTCAACTTGGAAAACATATTAAGAATGGAGCCAAAAAGTAAATAAATAAACCATCCAGCATTCATTCACAAGCAACAGAAATTAAATACCATATGTACATTTCTCTCTCATGCCCAGAAGATAGTGGCATGCAACACCATTACTGTAAACAATAAAAAAGTGCACATTTCAAAGCATGAAATAATTCTCCACTTCCACTAGGTTTATTGAAACCTTCCAAGCTGGGTATCTATGACTCGCCAGCCTAGGACAGCTGTCAAGTCACCAAGCAGACTTGCAAAAAGGTATCCTAAATTTTAAAATCTGTTTGTAAAACACCAAGCTAATGCATTGACAGAAGTCAACAGGTGAAAGAAAGAAGTTATTTTCAGTTTCAGATATCCGTCATTTTGCACCTAAACAGATCCAACCTGATTGGCATTATTCTCATGTAAATGTTCCATATTTAACATCTAATTTAGAACAGGCAAACAAGGGTGTAGAAAGCCTTTTAAGACCTCATGAAATAAATATAGTTCAATAGGTATACGAAAGACATACTGCATATTATTTTTAGGTAGGCTGCATAATTTGTATTCTTACTGTGAGACCATAAAAACAAAACTGACCTTTACAAAATTATGATTTCATTTAGAGTAAAACCACTTGTGCCTGCTTCTACTTACTAGCAGTTTAAAATGAACACAAAATTGATACAGAGTGACAACATATTCTCATGGCAATGCAAAGAGTAGACAGCTTTTTAGTGTGTCCTCAGTCTGGGAGAGAAAAGCCAAATTAACCTGCCTTATAAAACATTTTCAAACCCGACCAAACTAATAGAGAAGCCTAAAAGGAAATAAAAAAAAACCTCTTAGACTGAAAATTACAGAACTTCAAAGCAAACAGAACTTTTAAAAAAAACCCTCATCCAAGTACAATGAAATAACGTTCCTCATGCTGGTCTCAAAACATTCCATGTTTTTATGGCTGAACCTCTGGTTCAGAGAACTACAGCTGAGATACAGTATGAAAAGAGTAGGCCAAAGCCAAGGTACCACAAACTGTCACAAGAAAGCTTGGAAAGTATTAAAAAAAAATAATCAAAGTGAGCTGCTCTAGCTTTCTTGAGTATAACATCTGAACCTGTAGTAAATAGCATAGTTTTAATGATAATATAAAAATAGCTTAGCTTGCAAGCTAAGTTACCTTTCAGACTAAACTCCATATATTTAGAATCATACAAACAAGACTTCATTCACTCAATTTGTCTTATGCTTTTTAAAAGCATTTTCTAAGAAATTTGCTTATTTTTATACAGTTATGCTAAAACCTCCCAGGCCTGCATGCTTTTTAAGGACACACTTTGTCACCTAATAGAATATAAAAACACACCAAAAACAGTGCAGAATTTTGTAAAAAGATTTTAAATAAAATTTACACTTCACTCTAAGATCACTCAAGAATTCATCACTGGATGCAACAGCCTAAGTTCTTTACTTCTGCTATCCTCATTGCACATAGAAACCAAAGTTGGTGTTTCTGCCAAGACTCAAACGAGTGGATCCTCAACCTCTGCTGGCCTAGTGAGCAATCAAACACTGCTCCTTAGGCAGAATCATTCTGGGCTTCTGCAGACAGAAACAAAAAATAAAAAATCCTGAACTCACTGGGAAGTTCTCACTACCAGCAAAACCCAAAGGCAAAACTTGAAAAGACTCTTATAAGCAAAGATCCTCAGCAAAGATCAGTACAGGCAGCTTTTCTGTGACTTCACATAGTTCCATTTTTATGACCTTTTTTTTCAGCAGTACAGGCCATGAAAATTATAGATCACTAGGTATGTATCATTTTTAATCAAAAAATAAAGGGCAACACCTACTGCACTTCAAACTAACATATTTTTACTTCTGGAAACCTAAAAGCTTTCTATAAATGTCTTGATTTCTAACGCTGACAAAAAATAATTGACTACTAAGACATTTTTCTCATCTTTTGCAGCCTCAGAGAGTTTAAGTTACAGTACTGCAAGGCACATACAGAATCTCTTCCTTTCCAATACTCAGCAGATATATTCCCTGAAATAATTTTAAAATCCTCAAAACAATTAGAAATGCTACAAAGTTAACAATTTCTATTTAAAAACATTGCTCCTACATAACATGCACTTTTTTGGATAACAAGTTAGCAAATATTTATAAATTTTTTTTTTTCATTTACACTGGAAATGGACTAAATAATTTTTAACCTGGAAAGTACTGTATCATGTCACATTTAAGTTATTGCCTTCATTACAAATTGCATCATCTCTGAAAATCCACAAAGGTATTGTATTTGAAAATAAGCAGTGGGTGAGAGACTACAGATGCAGTTTAGCCCATCTGAAAATGGGTTTTCACATAAAGCTGTAGTAAAAAATGAACTCTCTTCATTCGGTGGATGAGGACAAAAGAAACTGATGTAAGTGCATTTTGTTCAGTTTAATGCAATGTCATTAGCATTTACTTAAAAAAATCTTAACTTTCTGGTTTTTGGGCAAGCATACCTTACTATGAAAGCAACTGAACTTTTAAGAGGTAGGTTTTTTCCATTATGCGCTTATTTATTTCAAATAAAACATAACCAAAAAAACACCAATATTTTCTTTTGGACATGGATCAAGTCTCAAGGCCTGGTACAATATCTGACAGAGTTCAGTATTTTATTTGTGCTCAGCAGTACTAGGCTGCTTTGGAACCAGTGTATTCCAGGTTGTCTTCACAGTCAAAAGACCAATCTACCAACGGTACTGAACCCACCCCCTCCTCCTCCACCTGTGGGCCCACAACTTCCCGGGGGATCGTTGTCATCAAATCCATTGGGTCGGAAAGAGCAAGAGGCTGAGGCAGCTTGAAGTGCTTGTGTTCGAGCACTAAGCTCTTGCTCCTGAAATGAAAGAATAAAGACAATTAAAAAAAACCAACCCAACGCACAACCTTATGCTCTTGAAATGGCTTTTGAAGCAGCATCACTAATTTCTAGTGAACAGCTTTGCTGAACTTTCAAGCTGAACATCCACTGCCAATCTAAGATGTACAATTTCACTCTAAGTAAGCATAAGTGAAACAAAATTAAATCCATCTGAGTTCATGCTAAAACGGTGTTTTATAGCAACATGGGATGTCACTAAAAAATGAGACTGCTGATGAGAAACTAACAAACAGGTTCTGATATATGTTTCATATAAATTTACATCCTAGCAACTTTCAGATGCTCCTGGTCTTGGTTGTAAAGTCAAATGGTAAAACCTTTAAATCAATGTTAATTACTTTAAAACACTTTTTCATTCCACTCAAACTACTGCACAGAGTAACAACATACTTAGATAAAAGGCCAAAAGATGGACAAGCTGTCTAGTTTCTATTCATTGCAGCTTTTCAGCTTTCAAGTATTATTGCTATGCTAACTGTTATAACTTAGTAAGTCTCTGCAACTCTCAAGCACTTCATAAAAATCAGAGTCAACTGTTAGAAAATGTACCTGCACAAGTGGAAGGAACATGAAAGCTCTGCCTCCTGCTAGCTGCTTTTGAAGATGAATCCTCCTTAGGCTTCTTAAGACATCTAAGAAGGGGATGAGCACAGGCTTTTTCCTCAACAGACATATCATGGACTATTTTGTCTCTGGCTAACTAACTCAATAAACCCTGCAGTAATTTTGTAGCTTTAGTATACCTTTCTCAAATTGCCCAAGAGCTTCAAAAATAGAGGGAGAGAAGGCAGTGTTGGCTCTGGAAGGCTAACAGGAAAAGACAGTGAACCTGGCAACAAACTGAAAGTATTCCAGCGCTAAGGCTCATACCAATAGCCACCTTCACATGACACTTCATCACCACTCACCTCCTTAAAGGCAATGGGAGCCAACTCTAGAACAGGGTTTTAGTAACTACAGGCATCACCTTCAATTTTTCCTGACTGTATTATACTGCCATGAAAGCACTAAACTGAAGTCTTGACCAAATACTTCCACATGTGCTACAAGTAGTCCTTGTGAGTTTAAATTATTTTGCTCTCTTCAAAAACACAGCCAAAGTTTGAAAGTAATGTACACTACTAAGGACTGAAATGCATACTCATTTTCAAAATTATGTAAGATATTTGGAGGACACTGTCTACACACATGTGCTGGCCATACTCCTGAAGACAGAATTATGCTATCTCCAGCAATATGTGGAGTCACAAGTATCAGGCTAACTCTACGACACACCAAAAACTAAATAAGTTTCCTAGGAATAACAAGGAAATATTAAAAACTCACTTGTAGTACTAGAAACCAACCATAGATTTTGATTAAACAGCAGACCTTGCATAAATAGCCTGTAGTTAAAAACTACACTACCAAACTGTTTAGCTTACAGCACTGGCATTCTTACAAGCAATTAGCCTTATTTCTACAATTGTTGAATTCTTTCAGATTGTTATATTTATTACATTTATCCCAACAAATACTATATTAGCTAAGTAAACTTAATAGCCAACACAGTTCTCTGGACTCAGAATAACACAGAGCATCCCCCCTTGCTTTTTGCTTGTTACCAGAAAGGGTTTTTAAATTCCTTTTAAATTGAGTGGGAGCTACCCATATTCAAGGCTTAGTTATTTATACTGAAAACATCTTTGTTTACCATGTGGTAAACTGATATGCAATAGCAAAACAAAAGCGGTAAGACACAGACTTTTTTTTTACATGTCTTCTAAAAATTGAAGGATTTCTCAGGACAGAAAAATATATTCTTAACTTAGCTGGAAAACATTAGTTTAGAACTCTGAACCAATAGTGAAATATGGCATCTTAAAATTAGAATAAACTAATTTAGTGAATCATAGTATTAGCATTAATTTGAGAAAAATAGTAACCGAGCACTCGTAATGAGCCTCAATTAAAATGAGAAAAGGTCAGGAGCTCAGAAACTCTGAGATTAATAAAACACTACAGAGAAAGCCAATACTGAAGAATTCAAAAGTGAAAGGTAGTTAAAGCTCTAAAAACAAACAAAAAACCCCTAGAAAGCAGACAAAAACAATATGCTTGGAAAATATTATTCATTTTGAGACGATTACAATTAAAAAAGGAAAAAAAATCATCAAATAGGGCAAGGAGTAATGCTTTTAAACATTACCCTAAATAAGGGTAGAGTTAGAGCAGATAAAAGGAATGAATTGTTAATGAGGGTGGTGAAGCACTGAGTGCTGCCCAAAGAGGCACTAAATGCCCCATCCTTGGAAACATTCAGGGCCAGGCAGGATGGGACTTTGAGCAACCTGGTCTAGTTGAAGACCTCACTGCTCATGGCAGAGGTTGGACCAGATGACCTTTAAAGGCCCCTTCCAACCCAAGCTATTCTGCGATTCTGCAATCAGAGACTGCTGCTATGGAAGCCAAGAGAAAATAAAGACGAGATGTGGCACATAAGCAAAGACAGGGCATAAATGCTTTAACCACACAGCTTGAAAATAGCAACAGAGTTGCAATTTTAGCTCTCAGTTTTCCTGTTCATGTTTGTAAAATACCTGCAGTGAGATTCAGCTCATTTTCTCTAAGTTAAATTTACCCAGTTCTTCTAATTTGAATTGGCCTATAACCCTTACAGGAACAGCTTAACCCATCAAGAAGCACACAGTAAAACATACTTTTACTCCTACAACACCCAAAAATAGCAGCAATGCTCTAAGAAAAACACAGTGAAGTGCGGAGAAAACTTTTTCTTTAACAAAAACCAAAAAGGCTGCCACAGCTAAGTGAAGTTCTCAGACCAAGGGAGTGTACTGCCGGCAGTGCTGGTCCCACAGAGGATACAGCAGGGGCAGTGAAAGGAAAATGGAATCCAGTCATCCACATCTGGTCACCTTTTCAGTTACCCCAGCACTTAGGTGAGCACAGTTTTGTACTTAAAACTTCACTGCAAATGAAAAAGCACTAGTAAGAACACCACTTAGAAGTTTTCAAGTAAGCTTAAGCCACTCTTGTAGTTTAGTAAAGGCAATGAAAGTTTCAACTGTTGGAAGCCTCTCCCATCTGGAATTACAAGTGGTTAAACAACCTATACAAGCATCTGTACTCACAGTTTAAACTGAAAGGAGTTGGTGCCATTTTCCTTGACATTTCCCATCTAACAGTGACAACCTTATTATGAAAGCTGTCCAGCAACACCAAGATGAAGCCAGACCGGTAATTTGTAAGGTTAATACAGAAGAATACTTAAAAGCTACACTGTTCTTTCTTTTAGATTCCCTCTTGTGAGGCTTAAGGAGACACCCTTAACATAAAATTTCCATCTTACCTGCAAGTACAGTTTGTTATCTTTTGTAATTGCATCCATAAGGTCTTTTTGTAGAGGCGGGTCTCCATTTACCCAGAGGCCATTTGCTGGATTAGTGTTGAAGCCACAGGTGCTGTTCTGCTTTTTGTAAAACAGAACATAAGCAGTGTCCTTTGGAAATCTACTGGTGATTTTCTGGACTGACTGAAATGAGGTAAATGTCACTCTGCTGTCATTGAACAGAAACCATTCTCTTGGCATCTCAGTGTCCAGCTCATTTTCTACAACAGTACAAGGACTCTCCTCTGTAAACAACTTATCCTGAGGAGAAACTAAAGAAAGAGCTGTAGACTGGTGGCAGAGCCCTGAAGGCCCTGACCCAGTAACATTTCTAGCATATGAATAATAATGTCCACTTTCAGAGGATACACCAGAATGCACCACCACAGAGCTTAACACATAGGGCACCAGTTGTGGGCAGGCCACTTCATCAGCACCTGAGGGCTTGAGTTTTTTAGCAAGGTTTTCTCCAGAATCAGAAATCTCCACACCAACAGACCAGCCTCCCGAAACAACAGCTAAAGGGGATGTTGCTCTTTTCACTGGCAGTTCCAATACAAGTGGTAGAGAAACATTGTCCAGGATTTTGCGTCTTATGTGACACTTTGGATCATACGAAAATCTCAAAAGAGTGAGAATGAGGTATTCAGGTTCCTCAATGATTTGCATAGTTTTTTCAGCATTCTGCAGAGAGGCACACTTTTCACAATAATATTTATTGTCTCCACTAAGGATCTCAGGTGCCAGAAAATAATTGAGTAAGTCTGTAACTGACAGGGTGTTTTGACCTACTAGACTCTGAGACACATCCCCATTATTTTCAACTTTGAGTTCAGAAATTGTGGTATTCTCAGACGCTGGCTCATTAGAAAAATCTTCTACGGTTCCTTCATTCATTATTGTGTCACATCCACGATTTATTTCCAAATTACTGAGAGGTGCTTCTGCAGCAGGACTGGTTGCTGAAGTATTACTCTGCACCATGTAGTCATCTTTCATTTCAGAATGTTCCATGCATTTTGGGTCAACATTCTCTAAGGAAGTTGGAGGACAGAAAGCCAAAGAGAGATCTGTGAAAGCTTCTTCCTTTTGAGACATACTTTTACAGTTCAAACAGCATATGTTAGTCTTCAATTTTCCTCCAAACATCTTCTCTATCAGAGTTCTTTCTTCACTTCCCATACAAGATGCTTCTGTAAATACTTGTGTTTTATGGACAGCTTCTTGTGCCTGGGACTCATCAGTCATTATACTTTCAGAACTCTTGGCTGAAGACAATGCTTTCAAAGTTCTCTCTTCTTCGTGCAACCTGAATGCAAAGAAAAATAAATCCACGTAACTGTGCTATTTTCCAAATACTGTCACACTATTTCAGATTTTTTTTCCAGCTAAAAAATACAGATGGTTAAGTTGCTAGAAGTGTCTTACACTAAAAAAAAAATCTGTTATTTTTAATACATGGAAGCTGAACCATAGAGGTCTGTACTATCCAAAACAGTATGAGAGGCACAAATGCATTTATTGTGGGTCTCACTATATATAACAGAACACAATGGATATATTGAAAGAACTGGCAAGTATTAAAAACCCTAACAATATTTTTATTATTTACCATTATATTGTGTCAATAAATCAGCTCTCAAGTTGACTGGTCCTGTATATCAGACTTTGTAAGAGAAAAAATTAACTATTTGTCTATTACCAGACTATTTCCAAAGAAAATGTCAGAATTCTGCAGCCAGGAAAGTGAAGAAACTACAGCAAGAAAACCCAAACCAAAAGAGAAACCCAAGACATGGGAGAAAAAAAATAAGAGAACACTATTTCACTATTGAGATAAATTTCTCCAGAAGCAGAACGTGTCTTAAAGTAATATTGCTTGAGCCCCATCTCAGCAAGCCAAAAATGAGGGTTATTAATAAATTTAGGTATTACTGATTTATCTCTGCCACAGTTAATTTGCTTGCTTAATTAACTGGTTATAAAGACAGGTATGTCTCTTCATGACTTATGTGCCTTGGGTGAAATACAGCTGTCTCCACTGACATGAAATTCCAGAAGCACAACTGAACTGCTTTCAGCAGCCACATTAATTTAAGAATAGGACCACGACTTGAACATAACACCCATGTTTACATTTATGAAAGTGTCACATTGTTACCACCATAACCTGTTTTCAACTATGTGGATTCAAGGTGGCATCCAGACTTCACCACAGACTAAACCCATGAAGAAATGTAGTCTGTAGACCATACAGAAAAATCAGAGAAAGACAGAAATGAGACTGAAAATTCCTGATCCCCATTCATTACACAACTGCTCCTAAGGAGTTCAACATTATGTGGTAAGGCTGTAGAGTCATTCCCACTGATGGCACTATAACCATACCTGTCTAGCAGGAATCTCAGATATTCTGAGCAATCCTGCTGGGATCGAGGGGTGAACCATGGTGGTCTGGAAGCTTCAAAGAAAATTCTAGGAGCATATGCCTCCCTCTGTTCAAGTGAGAGAACAGGCAAGGTTACACAAGAACTACTTAAAGAATTGGCTATATTATTTTAATATTAACAGCTGAACTTTGGACTACACTATCCCAGAGTAGCTGAATGAAATACATGGTACACAAACATTTAAACAACTTAATAATATGAGGGGAGAGCCATTAATTTTGTATAGAAATCACCTCTAGTTCAAAGATAAAAATAGTTTATCCTGCTGACAAATATTTATGTTTAGTGAGTGCAAGCCAGGTATTGTGCATAATAGTAGCTGCTGTTTCCTGCTGGTAAGTTAAAAAACCTGTTTGCTTTCTTCAGAACACCAGTACTTCATAAGTACCCCTTTATTTTGAAGTTGATCCAGCCTCATCCCCTTCACAAGTTTACTGCTGTTATTCAAAGAGAACATAAGTGTCTTGTCCCTTTCCAGTATTAGCAAAATGATTTGAACAGCTAATAATGCTCATATGAGAATCTGAACTACAATAAAATTTACTGTAAAAATCACTGAAGGTCACAGTTTACCCTAGGAAGACACACAAGATCAGCTTGTACATAAACTCAGGTCTCATTTGGATTTTCTCATTTCTTGCTTCTCAAAGAAAACCTATCACTGCCTATTTGTAAAAACAGCAAAACACCAACATCTCCCATTTAGAGTGGTGTGTATTTCTTAAGTCCATCCACACCATCTGAAGGCAGACTCACCCCCCCACTAAACTATAACATTTATATGTGATATACTCAAGATGACTCCTGTGGCATGATGTTTGTTTCTCAATTTTGGTATATAGATCTAAGCTTAAAGAAAAGCAGATGGAAAACCGACATACCTGGGTATGGGCCAAAAATGCAAAAAGATGCTGTAATTTTCTCATTAGGGAATTACAGCCATTTAGATTCAGAGATAAAACATGTCTTCTGAAACTGAAATGAGAGAGACATCAGTTTCCTTGCTAGACTTCTAACCATGCAGTTATCATTCCAACTCAGATAATTACTTCAAATTGAAAGAAAGCAAAACACTTAACACTTCCCTTTAATGCTGAAACTCTGCTCTAGTGCAGACATAAAATTACTGTATGGTAAGAATTAACACTGCAAAATACCTAGGTCTTTAAACACTTAAATGTGTAGGAATGGGATACAGAGAGACTTTAATACCCTTCCAGATTGTAACAAAAGCATCACCAAAAACTGTTACAATACAGCAGTGAGCAAGGACATTGAGGTAAAAAGGACTTGTCTTCTAACACTGGGCAGAAGGATCAGGACTTTCAGTGGCTAAAACTGCCGTTTCCAGAGCTGAATTTGAACAAAGCAATCAGTAACTGAGCGCAAAAAAGCCCCACTCAGCTCTAGCAAGCTGAGAGACCCCAGGACATGTTGTTATTCTGTGAAAATCAAGACTGCAGTAACTGCAAGAATTATGTGAATGAAAAAGCTGTTAAGAAGCACTTACTCCGTAGCCATAAAAAGTGCCTGAATAACACTGTTCATGTAGCAAGTATTTCCTAGATTTATTAGGCCTGTCTTCCCAGTTTCAGATTTTCCAGAAAGTCTAGATAAACAAGATGGCAAAGAACTGGATTGCGACGTCCAGGCACTCTGACTGAGGATTAACTTTATCTTCTCTTCACTGGGTTTGGGCATATCCTACAAGAGAAACATTAACACACTTAATAGGTTTTTTAATTTGTTTATATAACAAGTCCTGCCATTCAGCAGTATTATGTCTTCCCCTGCTCCGCAATTCTCCTTCAAGGTCTTGTTGCTGTCCCTGACAGCCTAGGAGATAAAACAGCCACCCCTGCCTTTGTTCCCTTCCCTCCCCCCAACCTTCTCCTTCAAAGCTTTATACATATTTTATATTTCAAACACAGGATCGACATGAGATTATGTGGTTAGCTCTTTTCTCCATGTGGAAGCTCTAAAGAATTTGGATCTGTGGAACAACAGCTTCACATGTGGGAAAACAAAAACATTCCATGCTCTTAACATTCCTAATGTACCTTAATAGCTTCCAGAATGGGTTCATAGAGCTCTGGAAATCCTGAATAATGATACATCATACAGTGTATCAACTCAGTCAATTGCATCAAAAAGGCTGTACTGGAAGGCAAGCCATCTCTTTTGAAGGAGTGAACCAACCTGACCACCTGTGGGACAATCTGAATGGGAAAACAAAGACACAAACAAAAAGGTGTTATTTTGTCATAACATAACTTCTCATTGTTTTTTTCTTTTACAAAATACTTCGCCCAACTGCATTGGTTTATATATGCCAAATGACAGGGGATCTTTTATTAAATAAGAAGTAGTTGAAAAACAATGACTTGAAAAACATTCATTATTCTGTACACATCACAATTTTCAAGCAGTGCAATTAATTATTCAATGCTCATTCTAGCTCATATAGCAAGTTTTAAAAGGAACTTCATGAACTTAGAAGGTGCATGCTAAGGTTTTAAAAAGCCAAGTGTCCAAAAGTACTTGTCTTTTTAAGGATATTAACTGCAAACATTTTGCTTTTGTGCCACCACTAACAGTTTAGTATCTTGCTCTGATTTCACAGATATGGTTTTTTAAAACAAACCTCTCAATTTTCTTTTAACAGAATCTAATGCTTGGACGCAAAAGCCAATGAATACATTCCTGCCATTCCTACAGAAGGAAACTGGCCCATAGCTCCACCTAGTGAGGCAGCTCAGCTCCATAAACCACAACCACATAATTTACTATGAGCTGAAAGTTTAATGCAGCTATGGTAATCTATTTGAGACTTAGTTCAGATTCAAGACTGCTTTAAAATGGGTCACATTAGGATCAGAAATGTTTACTTCATCTTCTTCCTCTTCTTCAGCACAGCTCTCTACTTTTAAATGCATGAGACATTAGCCTTAACACATCAGTAGAAATTTACTTCAAAGCCATTTACAAAGAGCAGGGACTTCTCACTGTGAACCAAAGTATTTCAGACACCTATGCCAGTTTCCAAGTGATGAAAATTGATTAACTGTGAAAGACATTGATAGAATAATTTATCATCAGTAATTACTCCTGAACAATTTGTAAGCTAAAGACATGAAATACAGAATAGGAATTTTAAGAATATCCGAGGAATGTATACCAACTACAAGAACTGATATAGTTCAAAACACCAAAGTAAAAGGGGCTAGGTGCAAAATACTGATTTTGCCACTTTTTCAAATATGGTTTATTCTCTGGGCATAAAAAATATTTTTACACCTCTGACAAATAAACCCTGCTCTTTAGGTAAGCAAGATATCCACTGTTTAAAAAGAAAAACACAAAGAAGAAGTGTTCACTGTACCACAAGTCAATAGTGGAAGCTATTGCAATGAAAAAATTCCATCTTCCACTTTATAAATGTCGGTACACAGCAATGAGAAAGCAACTACTGAACTCCAAGAAGATTTATATCAAGTAGATCTGAGATACGACAACTCGCACAGACAATGCACGTGGGAAGAACAGAAAAAGTACAGGTTCCCAGTCCTGTCAAAGAGTCAAATTCTGCAGGCTGGATAATACTGAAAGTTACACTTTGAATACACACTGAGTTATCACTTCTGGCTTGAGGTTGCATTAAACCTTTATACATCAGTAGATTTTTGATGACCATAAGTTCTACATCATAAGTACAAAACTGCTTCTGCTATAAAAATATCAAACTAATTTATGCTAGTGATGCTCAAAGTGTAAGGAGGTGGAATGTAATTTCAGATGCATTACCAAGTAAATTAATTTCTATTTATCAAATGTGCATTTGACCCTTTCTTAATCAGACCATTTGTTATTAAAAAGTAAACAAGCACTTAAAGTGAAGGAAGATATCATAGAATACTAAATGGTAGTAGCACAAAAAGTGATAGTGAATAAAAATTGTCTAAAATGGAGTAAAAATGGTCATGATATCTTGCAGTGAGGTATTTATGCAGTACAACATGCAGCCTCCAATAGAAATTTTCTTTCTATCTCATTTTACATATTTTCTAATGTTTTGTCTTTCTCAGGAAAAAAGAAAGGCAAATATATGAAATATTTATAGTTCCAACATACTCAAAGCTTTCAAATTTCTATCCTAAGACAAGATCAGGGCAGTGGAGAAACTTCCGACATCTCTCGTTAAAAAGCAATGTAACGCTGCATGCGGCAATTACTCTGACATTAAGCAAAGGGTTTCACATCCCTTCACAGCCTTAGGGACAGCTTAGGAACAATGTGCCAGGCTGTCACTATTAAATTTCAGATATTTCTCCTCAACTTTAAGCTGAACACCAAGTGTGTGAGCACCTTGCTTGATTAACACAGTCACTGTCACACCCTCCAATCTACGGCCTCAACAAATGAAATGCATTTTGAAAAGGGGTCATTAAAAATGGTGACCTTTAATTTGTCCATGAACATTGCCACAGACAGCACAGTTTTCTGGAAGTGAAGTACTTCTTGTTCTCATGAGCCTACTCAGGGTGACCAGGTTACATAGAGCAAAT
Source organism: Bombycilla garrulus (assembly GCA_013400315.1). NCBI lineage: Eukaryota > Metazoa > Chordata > Aves > Passeriformes > Bombycillidae > Bombycilla > Bombycilla garrulus. The sequence continues at coordinate 196,044 of VXBU01001734.1, forward strand.
TATCTCTGTTATCTGTTCCCCAAACAGCTGTCCTCAAAAACCTACTTGCTGCACAATTTTATCAGCCAATTTCACACACATAAAATGGATTTCCAGAAGCATGCAGTCAAAATGTGATGCCCAGATGCTCCTGCCAGAAATAGGTACATACAAGGAAGGACAATGTTTGCTTCCAGTTATACATGAAGTGGTTAAATCTGGAAGCTAAAAAGCCTTTCTGTGACCACAGGAACCTGATTCTAGGACCTTCCAACAGACAAAATCCAAGCGCATCAATTCTATTGCTCTTTACACTCATTTCAGAAATCCCACAGTGAGTGACATTTCAAAGCGCTGAAAAACAGTTATTTAGTAACTCACCAAATGAAAAGCTTCTGGAGAATGCTGGAAACTAAGTAACATGTGGGAAAGGACAGCTAGGGCACCAGGCCTCACTAGAGGAAACCAAAGTCGACTAAAGACCTAAAGAAACCACACATTTATTTCAGTGAATCCGTAAATAAAAATTAAAGTAAAACTTCAGTAAACACAAAAACAAATCTTCAAACACAACCATTTGAAACAGACAAAATCATTACATGCAAATGACAGCTACAGATGTATTTACATCATATTTGCAGAGGAAGAAGATACTGTATGTTGCAATAAAAAAGATGCTACACAGTTGCATAGCTGGTAGCAATTCCTTTCCCTCTCCCTCAGTTTCGAATGCTCTTTTCCAACATACCAATTCGATCTTAAGCAGAGTGACATCAATGAGGATGGTAAATTTCTGGACTGCAGCCAATCCTTTCAGCAGTGCAATCACCCATGTTTCCACATGCTGAGCCAGAGGCCAGGATAGCCAGTCAATCATTCTGCAAGGCAATAGGAGAACAAAAGATATAAAAGCCTCTAATATGCCACTAACTTTAATCTCAACAAAAAAAGATACCCTATATTACCTTCTACATGCTTATACAATAAGACACTAAGTAATGCAGGAATGTTAGGCAAGGGGTAAATTAATTTTGATTATATCTCAAGTAATTTAACACTGAAATGAATAATTATTTATTTTGTACATTGGAAGTAAATATGTATCCCCAAAAGTATATTAAACTTTAAAAAGTCAATATTTTATATTATTTCTTGTTAGCCTAGAAAATGCACCCTGATTTTATAGCCATTGAGCTAACATATGGCAAAAACTTACTGCTGAAAGTGCCTTTACCTGGAAACCTCCCCTCTAACACCTTCTACCCCAAAGCAGACCAAAACTAACTACTAAGGAAGCCTCTTCAACTTGCAACTACACTCCTGGAAACCAACTCAAACACGCTAAAACTAATGGTAAAATCTAAGCATTTTAAATACATTGAGCAGCCTACATGCATCTCAAAGGGAGAATTTTGCTTGAGCTAAGAAAAACTGAAGGAACTGCCTGTGCCTAGAAAATACAGTGAAATATAAGGAACAGAAAATAGAGGTATTCTATCCTCTTAAATTAATAGCCCATTTATACAGATCCTTAAGGTAGACAAGCAGATGAGCTGAAGCAATTCTAAGACACAAACAACACTAAGAGAGTGCCAGTTAAAACATGAAATCTAGCTTTGTCCTTCTGAGATTTTATTCAGCAATGCTCTGAATTTCTTTTAATTGTCCACAAGATTCCTTTATTCAAACAAGACGAGACAGCATTTACTATGTGTAAGGAAAAACTTTCTACCACGAGAGTGGACAGACTGAGACAAGTTCTAATGTATATATCTTAGAATTATGTACAGTCTGCACATATAAAATTCAAGGGTTTCTCTAAAATAAGGGACCTTTAGAATCGCCTTTTTAACAAACAAGCAGAAATCTTACCAAATTTCTTCCATATTACTACAAAAAAAAATTTGGGAAAAAATATGGCAACATCATAATCACTGCTCTGAATTTACACAAACCTCTCATTTACTCAAGATGTTAAATTCAAACATGCTTATCCTGAGCAACCTTTCCACATATCTTCTAAAATAGAGAATCAAAAACACAGGCCCAAACAGCTTTTTGTCTGCAAAGAAATAATCTTAAGCTAAAAAAACCCAACAACTCATAGTCCAATCATCTTCAAATCTTCCCCTCCCTGATTGGTAGGCTTGATATTTTTCAGCAGTGTCAGAAACACCTGCACAGCTAATTTAAAGCCTAATTACAATATATTTCTTATATTTCAATTCTTAGATCTGGTAGGTGAAGATCAGTTAGTTTGGTTGCATTTACTTGGCTTTTGCTCTGCTACAATCAATGACTGCATTTTTAATACAAAGGCAGATACTAGTATGGACCATGATGATCATGAATATAAACAGAGGACACTTTTTTGAGTTTGACTAGATTAAGAAATTAAGAGAACGTGTATGTGCTTAGTAAGGATAGTATTTTTGATATCTTGGAATAGGAAAAAAAATTATTTCTGCAACCTTAGACAGTAACTTTTCTTCTTCACCGCATCAAAGAACCTGGCAGCTCAGGTAGGAATCCCTCAGATTAGGAAAAAAAAACCAACCCAAAATAGCAACAGAAGATCCTCAGACTACCTGGCACCCCCAACAAATTACAAGTCTTTTACAGTATTTTACATTTCCCAATGTAATTGGAAATGTAATTGTATTTTTCCAATATGACAGAACACCTGGTTATATCTGGAGTTTTTCTTTGCAAAATTTTCAGTTTCTCTTAACAAAGATACTTAGGTTGAAGTGCAAGGAAGCATTATACTTGTCAGGATCCTGAGTACAGCCAGTCCATTTCCTCCCAGAGTCCTGAAGTAGACTCCTAAAGTATCTATATATCCTCAAAGAGATTCAGTTTTCTGCTTATCCTTACTGATGTTTAAGGTAAAGTTTCATGAGACAGCTGAGTCAATCAAAAACAGCTCAAGCCAAATGCCAAATACCCTTTCTAACATGATCTTCCACGAAATGTACCGCCCACTCCGAACAAACTCAATTTATGAGTCTGTTAAATATAAATTATTTACTACTCTGTGTTCAACTTTAGACAGACTCTGCAGTGCCACAGAATGTATACTTAGGAAGTGAGCAACAAGGTCTCTAATTTTTACAGTCACCAAAGCTCTGCTGACTCTCATCAGACCTTGTTGTGCCTGGAGTTCTGCATCTCCTGGGAATGCTGCAAGCCTGATGATGGCATTGTCATTTGGTGCTCCAGACATTCCAGCTGCATTAAGCTCTTAACAATTGCTCCACTAAGCCAGAAGAGAGTAATAACTGCAAAGGGCTGCCAGAAAAAGAAACTGAATGCAGTGTTGACATGAGAGTATCCAGAAACAAAACCTACAAGGTTCCATGGAACAAAACTAGAGGCTCTTGAGAGAGTATTACCTCAAAGAATGAACAAAGCAAGTAAGATTGCCCTTCCTTTTCAAAAACCGGAGAAAAACTCACCCACTACATGGCTGGTACCAAAAAAGAGAGCACTCATTTGATAATAACAGCTCCTTCTGTAACCAAAGCTCAGCACTGCATTACTTCCTTAAGCAGAGGCACACACAGAAGCCATTCTCAAGCTACAGTTACATGATCACAGTGTCTTGATGCACCAAAGCAACATATATATTAAAACTAACTTGAAAATTATCACTGGCACATTACCGGAAAATTATCAGCATGACCAAATCCTGAATTTCCCAGCTCTGACTTTTAGACAGGCCACACACCTTTGCTGAAATCTCTTCAGTCAAGGAGATTCTTTTAAAGTCCCTAAACAATATGTCTTACCCCAACTGTATAACTATTGCTGCTTCTCTTCATTATGTTTTTCAACTGAAACACAACTTCTCAAATTACTGTAAACACAAGGAATGTTTTCAGTGTGAGAAAGCCCTCAGTATTCCACCAAGATATTCAAGCACTACACTACATGAATACTTAAGTATTACACTACACTCAAATGGATGTAGTTAAAAGTAGTCATATTGCAGACACTGAATTCTTAGTTTAAGGCTTCTTACAAGTTATTGTTTAAACAATAGAGATTCCTAATAGTCCCCTATTTACAGCATTGCCCATTTTCCTACCCTTCAGTGCTCAATAACAGCTTCTTCAATAGGGCTTAAAGAAAAATAAAGGAACTTCAAGGTCTTCTTCATCCTTCTATCACTGTCATCTTTCTGCATCACTATTATTCACATATCTGAAGATACTAACCAAGACTGCAATCTGAATCCCAGTCTGTTCACATTGCTACTCATCTCCACCACATTTACTCAAGGTCAGATTAGTGATAAACATAATATGCAATTGCTGTCACATCATTCCTATTCCTCTGTCATTCAAAGAACATCCAAAAAACCTATGAAGGTCTGAGTGCAAAGGGTAATAGAGGCTGTTTTCTGTGAATCCTACTAGGAAATTGGAAAGATATCTAAGCAGATAATCAAAACTAAGCAGTAAAACTCATTTTGAACTGTCTCCTCTCTTCAGAGCAGGAGATAATAGTTAATACCATCACATGACAATGCCACCCTGCTTATTGGAAAAGCAGAAAGGTTCATCTTCTGAAAACAAGTCCTTGTTTTTCTCAGCTTGACTGTAAACCCAATGAAGTCTCCTACTTATGCCATCTTCCATAAAGCAAGACACCTCACCTAATATGCCATCTAAGAGGAACACAGATGTTTCCTCTTAGTTTCTATTTAACTGTCTTCATCCACCCTAGCAGAGCTGGAGAATGAAGCCACAATAGCAAAGAAGGCAGCAACCTTAAACTGAAACCACACCAGTAACATCCACAGCATCTCCTTAAACCATAACATGCCAAAAAACACAATTTGGAATACCATCTTAGAAGTTCCTCTTTTTTATGCTTTTGGTTGGTTGGTTTTTTTAAATGGACCCTAAGTAACAAATAACTTCAAGAAAGGTAAGATTAAGAAAGAGACTATTCTCTCCCCTGACAATGAAATACATTACCTGCACAGAGCTTGAGTCATACTTGCATCTTTCACATTAGGATCTGTAGTAAGGCTCCTGATGAGAACTGTAATCATCTGCAATGGTATGTGCTGCACAAGACTTGCCAGTGCAACAGAGGGTTCAAATGAAGTGTCTGTAACAATTGAATATGACACAACATAAGGAACTAAAAAGAAAACCCCATAGGAAAAACAATAAGCTTTGTGTTCTACCCTACAACTTCACCATAGTTTAAAAGTGACAACAAATCTATCTGACATCTTGCATTCTATTATCACAAACCAAAACAAAATTAAAAAGTATCAATGAATTAAGGACAATGAACAGCAGTGAACTGCGAACTCCTTTAGTTCATGTCATATCCATGCAAGAAACTGATCTGCCAACTTCCTCCTCCTCCACCCGAAGTGGAGTTGAGAAGTAGGTTTTGTACTCTTCTAAAAAGGAGTACCACAAGTTGTTTATTACACTTCATTTTAGGAATTTAGTGCAGCTGGTATTCCCCCCATCCTATCTCAACAACTCTCTGCTAACCCTACCACTTTTGGCAAAACGCAACATTAAGTTTCACAGGTGCCTCAACAGCAAAGGCACTTTCCAACGGGAACTATTATAGTACTTCACAGATTTCAGAAATCAGAAAGGACCTACTTACAATCACATTTCCATTACTCAGGCACTGGATGTTTCCTAAAATTCTATATATTGCTTTCACATATACTACTTATATGTATTTATATATCCAAATTTGTTAAACAGTTTCAGGGAGCAAGAAGGAAGAGCAGCTTTTCCCCAAATCACAGAACTATACTGGAAGGGACCTCTGGAAATCATGTAGCCTGAGCCCTCTGCCACGGCAGGGTCACCTGGAGCAGGTAACACAGAAACACACCCAAGGGGAGTTGGAATGTCTCCAGAGAGGGAGATTCCACAACCCCCTGGATAGCCTGTTTAGTGCTCTGCCAGTCCTCAATCTAAACAGGTTCTTCCTCATGTTAAGTTTTTCTTTGTGTTTTAGTTTTTATGGCCTTTGCTCCTCATCATGTTGCTGGGCACCACCAAAGAGTCTGACACCAACTTCTTAGCAACAGTCTTTGAGATATTTATATGCATTTTACTACTGATAAGTTTTAAATCTTTCTTAACAGGGCACCCAAAACTTCATTCCGGTATATCATTTAAAGCACTGCACCAGGAGTTTTTCCAAACACCATCCTGCTCTGCAGCAAAACAAATCACAATTCCCCCTCTAGCTTTCGCGGGGGAGAAAGAACTAAAAAAAGGCTTTGCTTTGTCCACAGTCAAGAAGCTGCATTTTAGTATCTGGGTGAGAAAGCAGTGGTTCGGAGGGGATGCCTGCAAAGCGCCCACTGCCTGCGCTAAGGATAACCTATGCCCCCGTTACTCCGAGCCGCTCCCGCTCACCCACGGCGGAGATTACAGCGAAGAGCTCCTGCAGGGAGGGCAGCAGCGTGTCGGGCTCGGCCTTCCAGACGCTCCTGAGCAGCGCGCTGACCTGGGTCACCTGCGAAACGTAGAGGCGCAGCTCAGCCTCCCGGGTTCCCTGGCTCTGGAAGTGGGCGATGCTGCGCACCAGCTGCTGGCAAAAGGCGAGCGACCGCTTCCTGCCGCGGGGCAGGCACTGCGGGAAGTCGCCCAGCAGCTGGCAGAGGCGGGCGCAGAGCGGCGGCGCCGGCCGCTCGCACACCAGGCGCAGCGCCTCCACCTGCAGCAGCTCGAAGAGCTCCAGCACCGAGGGGCAGCTCATGATGAGGCGCAGCCCCGCCTGGATGTAGTCGAGGATGGCGGGGTCACGGTTGCTCAGCTCGCCGTAGCCGCGCTGCAGGAGCCCGAGGACGAGCCCGCGGTTGAAGAACGCTTCGAACTCGGCGCGGTGGAAGCGGCCGTAGGCGTCCAGCACCTGCCGCCCCACCTCCCGCTGGAAGGAGTCGGGGCCCTGCAGCACCAGCCGGGTGCCGAGCGCGAACATGGCGCGGCACTGCGCCTGGCTCAGCGGCGTCTCCGCCG
>VXBU01001734.1:203236-230442 GCA_013400315.1 Bombycilla garrulus
CGCCCCCGGCCCGGGCGGTGGGCAATGGCGAGCGGGGGCGGGGCGGGGTCCGGCCCGCCCGCGAGGGAACGGGAAGAGCGGAGCAGCGGGAAAGGCTCGGCGAGGGTGGACGGTCGGGGCTGGGAGAGGCTTTGGGAAGTTGCAGAATTCAGAGCCGGCTCGGGCTGTTCCGCTGTCATCTGCTCCCCTGCGCACACGTGGTCCCGCCGGCCCGCTCCGTCCGCTCTCGCGGAGACGCTGGCGCGTGAGGCGATGGCCGCGCGCTCCCGCCCTTGGCCTGCGTGCACAGCCAGTCAGCTCCTCCTGGGATGTGTATTTATTGCTTTAGTTACCGCTCATCTTTGCTTTAGCTATTGCTTATTTTTGGATTCTTGTTACAGGTGTGCTTGTGACCAGCAGCACTCCCTCAGAGAAGCCTTTGCTTTCAGCAGCGCTCTAACAGTGCAGCAGTTAATGGAGACGCACAAGTGCTTGTTGTGAGGATGTTCCTTTTCTTATTTAAGCCTGGCAGTCTTTCATTTCTGACCCAGTTTAGCTCCAATTTCCAACAATCAAATCTTGTTAATGTACCTTGCATTTTTAATGCTACAATACATTTTCAGAACAAGTGAAAAAAAAAATTCTGCAAATTACAAGGATCCAATGTTATCATACAGTCAATGGAATCAGGGAATGGTTTGGCTTGGAAGGAATCTTAAGGTTGTCATCTAGTTCCAGTCCCCCCTACCACAGGCAGGTGGTAGTACCATCACTTTTCTCAGAGTTGCATCCACCTTGTCCGTATTGTCTCTTTGAGAACTAGGTAACAAGAAAGGTCACAAATTGAATTAAAATCATCATTGCCAGCAAACAAACTGGAGACATAACTCCACTCACTCAAATAAAATCCTTTAGGCCAGCTCACTGGTGACATAAGCTGGGTGTGCTGGCAAAGCCTTCTCGTTTCACTGTTTCTCAAAACAAACATCTTCATGCTATGTGGTTGAGCAATACCTGTAATTCAGCATCAGGAGAGTTTGGAAAATGAGCCTAATTAATCCCTGGTAGTATATGAAGTGGAACAGGTGCAGAATCTGAGCTGGACCTTAGGCTGACAACAGATACTGTTGATTTAAGAGTAAAAGACCCACAAACCCTCTAGGGACTGTAGTAAGATACTACAGCTGTCAAATAACAAAACAGGAAATCAAGAAGTTCAGGGATGGCTGTTGATAAAATATTTCAATTGCTCAGTTATACAGCTTAGATGGCTTGAACTTTGCTCCTCTGTCCTTCAGTTTTCTGCTTCCTCCTCACAGATGTAGTCTGGTTCTAGAAACCACTGTGCAATTAGTGAGTCATTACAGTCCAGTACAAGTTGTGTTGATCAAGGGTTTTTTTACAAGAACTTTTCAAAGATCAGAGGCTGCTACCACCAACACCTTAACTATCTAAATTGTGTTTGTACAGTGTACTGTATTGGAATGATATCTAAATTAACTGTTTTTATTTCAGAAGGACTTTATTGCGAACATAAATAAAAATTAACCTTGAAGAAGGTGCTAGATTGTATGGCTTGTATGCCTGTGGAATTTAATGCTTTGGCTTCTGTGATCTAGACTAGGAGTGTTTTAATTTTCTTACATTTACTAGTATGAAATTCTTTTATTTTTTTAGCACTGTTTGCGGTGAGTTTTGAAGCCAGAAGAGGAAAGGAGGAGTCTACTCAGGGTACAAAAGAGAACTCTGAAATCAAGTTGCCAGCGACACATGCATGGGAGGGGATAAAGTGAGACCTTATCTGGGCAGACAGTCATGGAGAATGGAAGGAGAAAGGAAATTTGAAGATATGAGAAGCTGCCGAGGTGCTCAGGTATATTGATATGAAAGAGAATAACGGAGAATAAAGGGAGAAGAACAGGTGGACTGGCAGGCTCATGGAGCATATGATGGAGTAGGAAAAGGAGAGGGATCATGAGTGAAGCAGTTCCACAAATAGGGAAGCAAATATGGAAGAGCTGGAACAGTCATTTGAAAAGCTGAAGACATATGGATGATTTTCAGGAGCATGGAGATCTGGAGCATGCTGAAAGCATGAGCAGCTGTAGATTAGCAGGATCAGGATCTCCTGTGAGCCGGGAGATCAGAGGTCTCAGCAGGTTTTCAGTGCTTTGCCCTTTTTTTACATAGCAGTGTGGATGGGAGGGGTGGCAGTGACCACTGCTTGGGATAGGGGAACTGTCTCCCTGACAGTCTGGGACCATTCTGTCCAGCAGCCCAGTCACAGCAGTCACTAGGTAGATAAAGCAGGTTCTTCCCAAAAGCCCCAGGAAGGTCTGAAAATCTACAGGCCCCATAAAAATTAAAATTGATAGCCGGAGGTGTATAGTTGGAAGGAGGGCAAGGTATTTCTAGCAGAGAAGCTTGAAAATTGTGATCTTATTTGCATGCAGATGGCCAAGTATGCATAGTCCTTATTTAATGATTGCACTTCCAGTAATAGAGCCAGCAATGAGAAACAAATGGTTAAGTGTTACAATGTTTGGTGGAGTCACTGAATTGCCTGTGACCTCGGAGCTAAGACTAACCTGAACTGTGGAATGATCCTAATTACAATCTTGCTATTGGATATGCAATTACTAAGCTATAATTATGAGCTAAATTTTAGAACACTGACTGTTCCTCTGTTTACAGTGAAATCTGACTCCTGTATTAGAGAATATTACTACATGTGACAAAATAAAAAAAAATAATTCTTCAGTGAACAAAACATACCTTTACATACTTTATCTGAAAAAGTAAAACACCCAGTCATGTGTCACGAAAAGTAATGATTATTTTTAAATACTGATTACCCTTGCTGTGAAAAAGCACAAGTAGTAGCAGAAGGTTAACCATGGTGGCATCTCTGTTATAACTTAGCAGTCTTAATGACAGGAAGGCAAAAAGGAAACTTATTACTAAGAATCCTGGCTTAAACATATGATGTCAGCCTTATGCATGGGATGAATTCTTTCTAGCAGAACATTTCATAGATAAGGGGGCCATCCTAAAGGCTTGTGAGGCTCTGGATGCAACATCTGCCCTTTCCTTATGTCACCAACGAGAATCAGTCTGACATGCTGGACTGTCTGCTACTGTACAGAGGTACCTGCATGGCATGTCCAGTGAGGTGAGTCTCTCTGAGAGGCAGGATCCCACATGTCTGCAGTAGGTTCAGGGCCTCTGACAACTCTGACAGAGCATCACATGGCTTGTCTGTGTGCTTGCATGACTGCTAAATGTAGTGTAAGACAGGCAACAGGAGACCAGGGGAGATGAGGAGCAGGCTTCTCTTTTCAGTCACAGCTTGCTCTTTGAAGTGTCAATGTGACATGAAACTGCACCATGAGGCAGGAGCTCCTGAGCACTACCTGTGGCCTCCCTATCAACTCCAGTGGTGGCTGCAAGCTGCTGAATTGACTGCAGGGTTAGTATCTGTCAGGTACAAAGAGTGGTAGCTAGGTGCTTGAGAGCACTGTAAGGTTCAATTAGATAATGTTTGCTAACTATCAGCTGAGTGATTTAAGTTTGAAAGTGTTGATTAGAAATGCCTGCATGTTGAATCATTGTGTTCTAGTTGTACCCTGTCACATGTCCCAAAGATTAATTCTACTGATAAACAACAGGGCAGAGGTTTATTTACCCAAAAATCAAGAGAGAACAGCATGCAGCCTCAGTATCTTACTGAAACCTGTTATCATTATTCAAATTTTTATTTTTCTGGAGAGAAGCTTTGATTTGACAGAGCTGTTTTGCCTCCTGCAGATACTGAATCTGTCATGATTCAGTTTTGCATATATAATATAAATATATTTGCCATGTCAAGGGGCAACATCTGTCTGAATGTATTTCTAGTATTTCTGTATTTCTAGTTCTCGATTAGTTTTTCTCAGTTGTAAGTTGCAGGGATTGCATTTGGTATTCAAGACCTGTACAGTAATTGCCTTGAAAGCGAGGAGCATCCATAGCTTCAGACAAGGAACTGACTATTAACAGCTGTGATTAAAGGCTGCAGTCCAGCAATGGTGGGAGATCTAGGTAGCTCCTTAACATTTATGTGGCAATAATCTGCCACAGTATTAGGCTGAGACATAAAGAAATTTTAAGGAGACGCAGGCCTTAAGCAAACATAGCGTGGATTGTAGGGGTCAGAAGGGTGATTTCAAAGGCAAGCACATCCATGTGAGATAAACCAATAGACAGTATCTGCCACTGCAAATTTCCAGGACTAAGAAGCATCCCTGTGATTCAGCATGGCTCAGATATATTTTGTCTGAAAAACTGTCTCGACTCAGGCCAGGCTTCTTTGCCAGATACAGCTGACTTCTTCACTAAGTACTCTGTCTCAGTAAGGGGTTCAGCTGGTCCACTGTGCTGAGTGTATTTTGTATTTCTTCCTTTTACTCAAAAGGGTAACTGGCTAATCTTTACACAATATTTTTCTCTTAAATCTCTCTTACATGAATAAACCATACTGCTTGTTACCAAATGTACTTTTCTCACTGAAGTCTGTCTCCATGCACATCCTAAAGAAAGTGAATGTACTAGCCATGGTGAATCAATGGTGGTTAAATTGATATTTGGACAGTTGGAAACTCAGCTGTGCATTAGACTCTTTGTTGTTCTTCGCTTTGTAGATTTAGAATTACATCAGTGAAGTCTCACAGTGGTCAGGAAAGTTTAAGGTCCCATGACATTCACAGCTATATCCCAGAAGCCATCCATGTGCCAGCTGTGTGTTTCACCAGTATGAAGTGCATAACTTTTCCAAATCCTGACAATGTAAAAAGTGAACTTTTGGTGGCTCCATATCTCCTTTCTCTTGCATTGCACAGAAAGTTCGCAATAAATGTCTCAGATTTTAAAGCTGACATAAACTTCTTTATGTTTGGGATGTGTGAGCCTAGATGTTTAAATATAGAGAATCAGACTAAGTTCTGCCAAAACTCCTTGAATTTGTGCAGTCCTTTATTTTATTTGTGCAAATGCTTACTTTGAATGCATAAATTTGCAATACAAATGCAACTTGGGTGTGTTTATATGAAAAAGTGGCGTTATGTAGGAATTTGTGTGCAATGATACATACTGTTTTCAGGGAAAGATTTCTAATGGTGATCATCTCTTTCAAGTACAAACTGCTCTTAAACCCAGAAAAGCAAGTCTCTATGAAGAGCTTCATTTGATAAATGATACATTTGATAAAATTCAGATACCTGCTGAGGAAATAGCCTGTTTATAGAAATAGAGTTATACATCAACCCAGCTATCTGACAGAAAGTAATAAAAGTTGATTGCCTACAAGGTCATCTGTGACTCAGAAATTAGACAGAATATGGACTGTGGAAGTCAGCTGTGAGGCTATGGCAGAGAACAATGCATACTTGATTGAATCCTCCCCAAAAGATGTGTCAAATATCACACCTTTCTCAAGAAAGAAGAGATTCAGTAGGTGAAGAAAACATCAAGCATTCTACTTCCTTGCATAGCATGCACAACTGACTTAACAGGTTTTTCATGATGTGATAGTTCTAAAATTTTTGTGAAATATTCTGTAGTGGCACAGGCATCCAAATAGATACATATTCTAATTTGTAAAAATGTGGCAGCATACTTCACTTGGAAAAGTAGCAGGTTTAGCTCAAGTTAGACTGCTGTTTCTTTTATCAGTTTTTAATGAGACACTTGGCAGAACCAATACTGAAATCCTTATAGCTGTTGGCTGACACACAAAGTGTCTGCTGCTTAATGAAGGAGTAAATTGTATCATAAATCCTCTATTTTTATTGCTGTTTCTTTGTATGAGGAGTGCAAATCACCTTTCAAACTTACGGATTTCTGCTGTCTCCTTCTTCATATATTATCTATGTCTATTGTAAAGGATACCATAAAAGGAAGTAATTTGTCCAAGACCAAATATCAAAGATGCTATCACATCTTCTGGTTATATATTTTATGGATGACATTTGAAAGGATAATTGAGGACCAAATGCACATTATCATTACAAATAAGTCCTAAAATACATGGGGAAACCAGAAAAAAAATGGTAGAAAATAGTTTCACTGAATAAAAAGTTTATTCCTGAGAGATTTGCCAATAGTTTGATTTGAACATATTTTAAAAGATTTACCTTACTGGAGTCCATCGATTTGCCAGTATTACAATATCTATGCATCCTGTGAGGTCTCTGTGTACTTTTGCTTACATTTATAACTTACATTTATAGTACTTCTCTCGCTAATCCAGCATTTTGGCATGTGTGGAACCCTTTGCCCTGACCTAAAAAACCAAAATGTTTCAGTATATGCCTGATAAGGTGTCACAAAAGAAATCTCATTATTTTCAGCCTTCTGTAAGGCTCAGCTGATCATCATTGCCTGGGCCTTTGCTGTTCTACTGATGTGTGCAGATATCTCCAAAGTGGAGTAATCTACCGGGCCTTGCATCTTGGTTGGGTTGGTGCTTGGTGCTTCTCNGGTGTTTGGTGCATGTTTATTTGTTTGTTGGGGTTTTGGTAGTATTCAATATTTTCTCTTACTTCCATAGTGCTCTTATTACCACTGGTCAGGCTTCAGTCATTTCATGGGCTGCACAACTTTTTTTGTTCTGATTATTTTGTCAAAGATTAAGCATTGGTTTTCCCAGCTTCGGAGAATTTTGTTCCAGGTAATAGTTATGATTTTCCTTTCTTCACTTAAGCCATCGATGAGTTTGTCGGTTGTACATCAGTCACAAATGTCTCTTGGCATCTGGTTTTTTTTTTTTTTTTGTTTTGTTTTTTTAATTGTCTCTGTTTAAAAATATGCTGTTTGGTTGTACTCATGATATTCTGACTTTTTCAGTAAACACTGTGTTAAAAATGTCAGAGATCCCTTTTATCCTCTGTCATTCTTGTGACTGCATTTAACCTACACTGAGTGATGGAGACATCCAGCTTAATCCCAGCCTGAGCAGGTGTGTCTGGACCCTGCCACAAATAATAAGTAATGCAATAAAAAGCAAAGCAATTCATGGAGACACAGCTGAACTGCTGCTACTTCTGGCACTGGAATTCAGCTGCCACCAGTTCAAGTATCTCTGCAGTATTCTTTGTTGGGAGGTAGGTAAATCCTTCATTGCCCAGGAAAAGTCTGTTTTAGCAGGTAACTCACTGGGTTTCAGAGCCCACCATGAGGGTCAAAGCATTACACCTCTGAAATCTGTACCTCTTGTCAAATCCAAGTGAAATCAGCATTTTATCCTAATGCTTATGATGAAGAAAAGGTCGGACACAGGGACATGACGACATATGCCTCCTTTCCTTGTAAATGTGAGAAAAAGAGTCTGACTTCCAGCTCTAGGAATCCCAAAACACTAGAGAGATCATGCACTGAATAAATTCATGTAGCAAGTGAAGTGCTGTGGAATGAGGAACACTGCAGATCTAGACAATAATGAGGGAAAGAAAATAAAGAGTATTTTGGGCAAATATGCAAGCAAGCTGAATGAAATAGAAGTCAGGTGCAGACTCACTAGCAGATATCCTCTAAGACTGGAGCAGCATAAGAAGTGCATTGTGTTGGCCTTGTACAGGCATCCTCAAAGATTTCACACTTAAGTGAGCAGATCACAAGGAGTAATTTAGCCCTGAGACACAGGGTAGTTACACTGGTAATCAGAATGTACAATTAATTTCTATCTTCTGCCAGAAATGTCAGTGCAGATAAGTGAATTTTTTGAAGAGTTTGCACAACTGCAGTTTAATTTACCTAGTAGATTGTGGAATTTTTTGCCTTTTTAATTCAGCTCCTAAATTCAAATCCCCTCAAGACTTTTTAGCAACAAAGCCATGCATCTTAAGTGAGAATATTTTGGATTGGAATCTGTGATAATCTTCAAAAATAATGCAGCCTTATTGTATTTTGAAGCCAGCCTTGTATTTTGATACCCTGTGTGTGGTATTGGATGCACTAACTGAAATGCATAACAACAAAAGAAAAGTAACCGTCTTTTGGGTTGAATAGCTGAATTCTCTGTAAAAATTTGGATCACTAAGAAAATTTTCTGTACCTCAAGCTTACTTAAAATCCATGAAAATAGCCATTATGGGATACAGAAAAGCAGTGCAGGGTCAAAAGTATACATTGAAATGTAAAATTTTGTAAATACATTTTAATCTTGATTCCATTTTAAATTTTAGCACAGATGGAGCTTGTGATAATTCAATAGTGGTGGTATTTTGTCTCTATCTGACATGTTCTCTTACAGTAGCTACTGAAGGGGGCTTAGACTAATGTGTAAAATAATTGGTTCTTTGAACAGTTGGGCACAATCGCAATCAGTTCCAGTTTCAGTATCAGATTTCTTTTAATCAGAGGGAAGTATAGTCTTTTTCTGGTGCTCTGTATGCACTAAAATTGGCTGGAAAGAAAGTGCTGCTTTGAGCGGTGCAGCATAGGAGCAAATGTTCAATGTTATAAATAACATATGGTTATACAAATATACTAAACTTACAGAGCTTATTTATGTTGAATCATGTTTCAGGGTGCACTATGGACTTTTCTGTCCTGATTTCAGTAATTTCATTCTGGGAGAGGATCTATTTAAAGTAAATTTCATGCAAAGCATAAATACATGTAGAAAAATAATTTATTTTATTGATGGAAGAAAAAATTCTGTACTACATATTATTAACAATATGAAAAAATGAAAACTCACTTACTTGTGGCCAAACATTTTTAAAAAATGAGGCAAATCCAGCCCCAACTTTTTAAAAATTACCTGGCGTATACTGACAGCTTGATAAAATTTAGCCAAATAAAAAGAAGAAAGACACTTTTTTTCATGAAGTTGTTACATATGTTTGAGTATTTTCATTTTCCTAGAAAGATTTAAAGCAATGAGAGGATCACAGAAGGTTTATAGTGCCATAAATTACTGTAGAAAAATGTGGATAACAGAGGGGGAAATAATTTTTATTTAAATGACTATAAATTGCTCTTGGTTCATTCATGTTCATTTAGCTTAATGTAAATCTGACAAATAAACATACGTATGGATTTTTTTTCCTAAAAAAAGAATTAGTATTCTAGCTTTTTAACAAAGATTTGTCTTAATTTGATCCCCTGAGGAGGGCTCAAAGGTACTTGTTATTTTTTTTTTCCTTTAGGCCAGTTACCTTCCAGGCCTTCCTGAGCTGCAAGTGCGCATGGCTGGGTCATGTCCAACCTCTCACCCACCAGCTCTCCCAAATCCTTGCACTTGGTCTCGTTAAACCTCTTGAGATTCCCATGGGACACTTCTTCAGCTTGTCCAGGTCCCTCTGGATATGAACCATGCTTCGGGTGTGTCAGCAGCACCACTCAGCTTGGTGTCATCTGCAGATGTGCTGAGGGTGCCCTCGATCCCTCTGCCTGTGTCATTAATGAACACTTAAATAACACTGGTCCAGAACAGACCCCTGGGGGACAGTGCTTGTCACTGATGTCCTCTGGGACTCTGAGCCCTTGACCACGACCCTCTGGATGTGACCATCCAACCAATTCCTAATCCACCCAACAGTCCACCCATTGAATCTGTCTTGTTCCAGTTTGGAGAAAAGGATGTTGTCGGGGACCATGCTTTACAGAAGTCCAGATAAATTATATCCGTAACCCTTCCCTTGTCCACTGATGTAGTCACCCCATCACAGAAGGCCTCTGGGCTGGTCAGGCCAGACTTGCCCATGGTTAAGTCATGCTGCCTGTCCTGAATCACCTCCTTGTCCTCTCTGTGCCTTAGCACAGCTTCTGGGGGGGTCTTCTCCATGATCTTCCCAGGCACAGAGGGGAGGCTGGTACAAGTCTGTACTTCCAGGGGTCATCCTTTCGTCCCTATTAAAAAATGGGTGCAATATTTCCCCTTTTGCAGTCACCTGTGACTGCCATGACTTTCCAAATATCGTGGACAGTGGCTTGGCAACTACATCTATACCAATTCCTTTACAACTCTGCAGTGCCTCTCATCAGGTCCCGTAGACTTGTGTGCATTCAGGTTCCTTGGGTGGTCATGAACTTTATTCCCAGTGGGGGAGACTTTTCTCTCTCAGTCCCTGTCCTTTGAGATGTGGGAAGAGAGGCTGACATTGAAGACTGAAGCAAAAAAAGTTGTTGATTCTTCTACTTCAGTCTTCCCCTCATGAGTTGTTACCTGTTCACCAGTGTTTTTTATCAGGGACATTGCACATTTTTTGACCTTCCTTTTCCGATTAATTAATTCCTTCTGATTGTAGAAGCCCTTCCTGTTATTCGTTGTGTCCCTTGAGAGGTTCAGTTCAAGTTTTGCCTTGGTCTTCCTCCCACCCTCTCTAAAAAATCATACTTCTTTTCTACACTCTTCCCAGGTCTTCTCTATATTCTTTCCAGGTTACCCATCCTAGTTTCCACTGCCTCTGCATTTGTTTCTTTCCCTTTATTTGACCAGCAGGTACCTACTCAGCCATTCTGGTCTCTTGCGTTCCTTGCGTGATTCTGTGCTCCTGAGAATTTCTAGCTCTTTTGCTCTACAGATTTCTTTAAAGATTTGCCGGTTCTGTTCTGCTCCCTTGTCCCCAAGGGCAGTCTCCCAGGGGATCCTTCTGACAATCTCTCTGAAGAGCTAGAAGTCTGCCTTCCTGAAGTGCAGAAGCCTGACTTTACTCTTTAGTTGACCTGTATTCCTCAAGACTGCAAACTGCACCAATGCATGATTGCTGCAACCTAGGGTACCTCCAATCCTGACATCCCCCATTATCTCCATTGTGTTGGTGACTATCAAATCTGGTGTCATGTTTCATCTGGTAGGGCTGGCTATTACCTGTCTTAAGAAGTTGTCTCTGGAGTCTTCTAGGTTGTCTACAGTTTGCCATGCTACTTTCTATCAATGCTTCACAAATACCAGTGCTTTTGAAGGTAAAAGGCTTTTAGTGGTTGATCATTTTTAAAGTTTGTCTTCTCTACTCTCTTCCAGAACCCTTGCAAAATATTAATTGTAGCCCGCAAGTTGTTTGTGAAATACACATCACTGTAGACAGTCTAAGTTATTCACCAAAGGCCAAATAATGATTTTACAGCACCTGGGACTCTCAGAAAATTATACTTGACTGTATTAAGAAAAGGGATTTATTTTTGTTTAGACAGTAATTTGTCTGCATTTTAAAAGTGGATCAGGAGGAAAAGAAATTACACTTGCAGTTTTGAAGTGCTTTATGAGTATTAGCCTTACTAAAAACCAGTAGGATACATGTTTTTAAATTTCTGAGATGCTTTTGAAAATCCACTTCTGTAAACTCCTTAACATTTTTCCTCATGAAGCTCCGTTTCACATAAATACCTGCAAAAACACCTCATTCTCTTTTTGTCACTCTTTGTCAAATTTGTGTTGATGTGATACTTACAGAAAAAATCCAGTTTGCTTTCTATGATCATTCCTTGTTTTTACTGGCCTGAATAATCACAGTCACATTCATGCTCCATTTGTCATCTCTTCTCTTTTGGCCCATATTTACATCAGCAGTGCTCAAGAACTGGACTGCTCTTCTCATTTTGTGGTTTTCCAGCATGTGCTAGGGCATAGCTTGCTTCACAAGGAAGCACACTCCACATTTGCAGCAGTGCCAAAACAATAAATGCACCGACTTTACATGCCAGGGAAAAAGCAAGTGAGTATTTCATGAACAGAGGTGCCTCTCCCCAGCTGTAAGTAGGGAACCCCACCTACTCTTTGCCACTGCAGTACTAAGAAAAGCTTCAAAACGAGGTGGAAATTACCAAAATCTTATTCATAATTTTGTCTTAGTATGCATGCTTATATCCTGACAGGACATGCCATGAAAATATGTTTCATTACAGTGCAATAGTGTAGCACTGGAAATATAAATAGGGATTGTATAATACAAATACAGATGCTTAAATAAAAGCAGTTAGGATTCATTTAGAAAGAATGAAATGAAACTGATTTTTGCTTCATTTGGATAGTTAAAATAGAAAAAGAACCATTACAATGCCAGTGACACACTTGCTAGCACAATAGAAATAATCAGGATTCCAGTTTAATAAGATATTGTAAAACGTGAGAATATTTTGAAGTGCTAATGAAAAAGAAAGAAGTGTTATAAGTGATAGAAAATGGTAATTGGTAGATAGTAGCACTTCTAAAGAATAATGACAATTTCATATGAAAAAGCATTGTAAGAATGTTGATTAGCTTAACTGGAACAGGAAAGATTTACAGAAAGAAGGGATTCAAAAGAACAGCAGCTTTACTTCTGTCTTTGCAAAGCATTGAGTAGCGTTAATTAAAACTGAGACAGGACAAAGTTTAGGGCATGCACAGTAGCACAACTCGAATTATGTGACACATAATTCTTTTCATGTTCATGTAGCCAACAAAATATCCTCTGAATGGCATTGACCAACAAAGGTGAGTGTAATATTGCAGAACCTGGGAGAATTACTGATTGCAGAGCTCACTGCCTTGTACCTGAGAGGTTGCGTGAGTCAAGTGCTCCTATTCCAGCTGTTGGTTTGCATTGTCCTCGCTGCATTCCCAGTTACCTGTGGCAAGAGCTCACTGCCTATATGCCATGGACATTCTAGTCTCATTTGTGCAACCAGCAGCATAGTATTTAAGCCCTCTGTATCTTAGCTTTTTATATGGAACTGAGAATTAGGGATTATGATGCTTCTGGCTTGGCTTTGTGCATGCTGGTTGTAGATGAAACAGGGAAACAGCAAGTGATAACCTGAGCTTCTATCTGGTTTTATTTATTTAGGTCTGCCTTTTTCAAACTACTCACTGACAAAATGAATGCAATGGAAACTTTGATTTTTATTTTATGTTACTTATGGTACTGAAAATTATTTTGAAATATGGTTTTAAAAATACATTTAACATAAAATGAAGGAGTTTTTCATTCAGAGCTGTCTGATGCCATTGTCAAATATCTTACTTGATGTTAACATAATTAATCTCTTAAAACTGAAGTAAATCACCATCCTAATAATTATTTTCTGGTTTGTCAGTTGAAGTTAGATCACATTTAATAGTAATGCTATGTAAAATTTGGGAATATATAACATATTTCTGAAGGGCATGATGATAATGAGATTTGTCTAGACATGTAAAACATATTTTTGATGCCATGAACTCCTCCAATTAATTTAATGAATTTTTTGAAACTCATAATAATTTAACTCAGATGTAGTATGGGAATTAGAAATTGTAGCAACCACAAAGATTTTAGCAGAAAAGCCACAGACTTCTTAAAATAATGAGGCCAGGCCCCCATGTGTTATGAATCCTGTTGGTGTGTTACGTCCGGTATTTAATGTATTCACTAAGATTTTTACTTGATGCAGCTACTTGACTGTCTGAGGAAGGGTAAAGTTAGACACTGGGCAATGTAGTGTATCCAGTGGTTAGTTAATGGCACACTGTCTCCTGCTGCATTCATGCAGCTCGGAGCTTTTTCAGTTCATCGTGTTTCTCTGATCCTGCTCCAGCACATGCTGGCTGCAGCAATCCCTCTCCAGAGTGGCTGAGGAGTAGTGGTGCAGGTCAGGATATCCATGATTTTCCATTGTGGCTCTGCTCGGTAGGAATATAACATTGTCCAAAACAGTACCAGTAAGCTGGTTGTGTGTTTTAAAGTTGCAAAATGAGGGGTGCCATAATTCCAGTTTTAAGCTGACCAGTGCTATGGTTGGTCCTGCAGTCAGATGTCTGCATGTTGCCAGCACTTCAAAGCCTTGGAACACCCACTGGTTTTCATATTTATCTTTCTGTTCCCCTTGCTTTCCCCCAAAGTCTGGTGTACAGCCAGCTGGCAAAAACTTGCCTCTGCTGATTAATGTGTTCATCTAAAGCACTGATGACATTTCATTTGTCAAGCTGAGTCTTTTCCCATCTCAGTCTGGGTTTGGTGTGAGTATTCTCCATACTTGGACTCCTCGTGTGGAAAGAGAGGTTTGTCTTTCTTTTCCATCTCTGCAGACTGCCCACAGACACCATAACACAACGTGAGCTGGCACAGGAGACCTGGCTGTGGGGGGCTGAGGGCAGTCTGTCTCTCTGTCTGCCTGTCTGTATCCATCAGCTGGTTTGTCTCTCCTGTCAGACTGCGCAGGAGCAGTGGATGACTGAGGAAGATGGGCTGTTCCATGGAAAGCACAGCCCCTGCCCCACCAACACCCCAGCAAGGCTGGTCTCTACCCGCCCCCCCCCAGCTGTGCCAGACCCTGCCCTGACAGTCCCCTGTGGGTTCCTCTCACTGTCCTCAGCTCCCAGTCCTAAGGGAGCAGATAACTCTTGCTGTATTCAAAAAGACTCGCCCAGAGAATAAAGGCTTTAAAATCACAGTGACATTTAAAAAACAAATGTCCATCATCGAAGGATAGACTCATGTCCTTTTTTTTTTCTCCCAGAGAAAGTTATAAAAACCTACATATTCATCTTGATTGCAATAATGTAACTGTTCTTTGCTGCTAATAATAATTACAGGGAAATATTACACAAAGAAAATAAAATGTGTCTTCCTTTAAAACGTGTGGCTTAAAAAATTCTGATGTGTGAAGTCCAGTTCTAGCTGGGAGCTATCTGAATTCTCCAAGTAAAATATGCCCAGTGTGGAAATGCATTGCAAAATCAGGAGCAAAATGTGTGTCCTAGAAGCCATAGGTGAGACAAGGAATTAGCTGGAGAAAGCTCCAAATGCAGCTCATAATCGGCTGGGGGGACCATAGGAAGTATTTCCAGGAGGCTCATCTGCTTGAGAGTGTCATCACCTAGAGATCTCTGCAGGGATCTAAATGCCAGCCAGAGTGCATGAACAGGAAAGACAAGAGTGGAAAGAGTAAACTGTACAAAACAGGCAGTTCATTTCCTGCATAAAGGTAAAATATCTCCGTAGGAGAAAGAAGGAGAAAATCTTTTAGGCAAAACTGGGATGATTGTTTCTCAAAAAACAGATAAACATCCTGAAGAATGATGGAAAACAGAATTCGAGGCTTTGGCAGTCGGAGCTTGAGCACTTATTAGAGTGATTTTTTGGAGTAAATGAGTCTCCACTCTGTGGATGTTCTCCAAGTATCTGTGAGAGAGTGTTCCCACTGCCTCTGGGGTTTATCAGCATAGGGTCTGGCCGCACCTTTGGAAGCTTTTGGAAGAACTGATGTTGCCAAAGCTGAGGCACGCATCTTTCCCTTCCACCCTGTGTCCACAAATAGGTGTCAGTGTTGCACCTGAGTAAAAACTGCCTGACTGTAAACTTTCAATTGTCTTCTCTTCTTTTAGCAGTACTTTGTTCACCTACCTGGCTGCTTTTGTGTGGGCTACTGCTTTTAGCAGCAGCCCACTCTCCTCTGATGCATGTTTCAGCATAGAAGCTTTGAAGGAACAGGTGTTTTCATTGTGAGCTTGTATGTATGGTGCCAAAACAGCAGTTCCTCACAGCAGACACCACACATGAGCCTTAGAATAAGAGTGGAGGTTAGAGGGGAGTGCAAATAGTTTTTCCTTGGGTAACAGGAAATCTTTGAGGTAGCTCCCCAGGGAAGCTGAATCTTCCCCTGGGGAGTACTGGTGGGCCTTAGCATCATCGTCAAATTAATTAAAAGTTGTTCCTCCACTCCTGAAGTTAATCTGAAATATGGGATTTAGCAGAGGACTGAAAAAGTTTTCTTTTTCCATAGGAGGTCCTGAGTTACCGTATTCTTCATACTTGCTGGAAGTGGATCACCTCTGAAGTACTGAAAGAAATTAAGTTGCTTTTCCCTCAGTTATGTTGTTGTAATGTCTTATCCCAGCATTCATGCAGGAATATATTAGTAATTACTAATATTATAATACAATTATAAAATCTCTTGAGTAGGTGCATGAATAAAGCCATCAAATAAGATGCCGTGCTAATGAAATCTTACACAGCTTGGGGAATATTACCATAATAACGCTTAATGAAGAATAAGTCATATATAACAAAAATACAGTAGTACAATGAAAATAATACAACTATAGTTAAGTGTTATTAATTAAAGCCCTTTCTGTTAATGTAATTTGATTATAGTCCCATTCCAGTAGGGGTCAAATTCATCCTTGGTGTGACTTGGAGAGGGTGTATTCAAGAGACAGATTTTTGTCTTTGGTTCAGGCTGCTCAGAATTTTGTGTCATGCTGCTTCTGAAAAAGTTCTAAGCACCTTCTTCTGGCATTTGTGCAAACCTGAGCTACCGTCTTCCAGGTTTCTTAGCGTCGTGTCCCTGCACGCCCCTGCTCCTTGTGCTCTTGACCTTGAATTCCTTCTAGTGATACCAGCACTCTACTGAACCAGAAATGTTTGCTTAAACCCAAGTAGCAGAGCCGTCCTGTGACTTGGGGAACATTCGCATCAGTAGGTGGAGCTGTACCGCGCAGCGGGAGCTCACTTGGATGCTCTGGGTTACATCCACCTTAGCGCCGGCGTTGCGTTGGTACCGGTCAGGGGAGTGCGTTTGAAGAAAACCCGGCAGCTGTTGCTGATGCGCTGCCCTTTGCCCCGCAGCACAGAGCGGAAGGGACAGCAGTCCTGGGTGATCCTGACCAGACAGGCCCTTTCCGTTAGCAGAACAGGGCCTCAGATTAGGGAGTCCCCAGCATAAAACTGTTTGCTGGCTGTGCTTGAGGTAGCACTGATGAGAGTATGATCAGAAATCATCAAACTGTTCCTTTTTAGATGCCACCTTTGTCTCCTACTAATCAGCCTGCTGACTATTTCATAACGACAAAATCGAACCCTTTCAGTGCTGCCCCGGGATGTATTGGCTACAGTCAGAGGTCTCCATGTGTAGATTACTTTTTATTAGGTGTGTTTTCTGCCTTCTCACCAAAGTAAACAAACCATCACTTGCAGTCATTGAATTAATTTTATGTTAATTTGGGTTATTTGGTAATTTATTCTGTATGACTGCTGGTGTTTGAGTGGAATAGCTGTCTGAGTTCATTAGTCAAACAATGAGAAGGCTTCCTGGAGCTATCTCTCCATGCTTGTAAATGTCTTGTCAGTATTAAAACTTTATTTCTATCAGGTTTACTAGTCCTTCTCACAATTACCAATTCTGTTAGGCCACACTGCAGTCTTCTTTTTACGTATGTCTCTTGTTCCACAGAAATTGTCTTATGTTGTTGAGGTCTGATTTTTTTTTTATTGCTTTAGTAGCCCTCAAAAGCCAAGGTGCCTCATAAAGCAGGCACTGGAACTAATACAGTAGTACATCCTGTAAGGTCCCCTGTTTTAATTTTGATCAACCCAGCAGAACATGTGAAAAAATAGTATTTCATTTGCCTCCTTTATTGCGTTTATGTACTGGACAGATGGATGTTTCAATGATTCTTTCACTGTAACTACGAAATCCTTTTTCTGTTCACTTTGCTGGATGATTGCTCCATTTAGCACATTCCAGAGCTTGTTTCTTCACTTCTAGGCTAATTATTTTACAAAGTGCAATGGCTAATCTAAACTGTTATGTCAAACTGTCAGTACCTGGAATCCGGTTTTTTTCCCACTTACAGATTCACCCAACCAAACATTCAGTGAAAAAAAAAGAATGTGAAGGACAACTCTCATTCAGCTGTCAATCATATTACTGTGTAAACCAAGTGACAAATATCAATGAAGTAGCAATCACATCTCTATGAGTTTTCCTTAACTCTTTCTGCTATCTCAGTGTTTTTTTTTTACCACAGTAACACCTGAGAAGACCTACACTTACCCACTTATGACTATAATCTCAGTTATATGAAATACTGCTTCAACAATGTTTTCTTTTAAAAACAGTCATCCCCTTTCTCTGCCATCCCATATTCTCCCTTGGGCTATATAAGCTTTATGCAGAAAATAATTTGGCATCTTTCAACCTGTGTTTTTCTTCTTTTTCTCTGAGAGTGGCATTAACTTCTTTCAAGAACTTCTTTCCAGGGACTTCCTACTGACTAAGATACCTTAATCTTCCCTTTGCTGAAAAATCAGGCTGAACGATGTAGATCCCAGTATTATCAATGAGAACTTGTTTCTCTACCAACCAGGTGTGTGTCTTGTAGTAGGCTGATCAAAGATTCCAACATGCCATCATGAAGCCCACGTCAGCAAAGCTTCAGGTGACTTAAAACCCTAAATTAGTGTGTGTATTTGAAAAATGTATTTTGTAAGAAAGTCTGAATGCAATCAGCAAGGACCATTGCAACACCATGGGTGTCTAAAGTAACAGAAGTGGTCTTCTTGTACCCAGATTTTGCCTCCATCACCATTGAGGAGAGTTGAAAGAGGATGTGGACTTAAAGAAGGCACCACTTAGAGCAAGAAAATTTCCCGATAAACTCTAGGAGAATAGTTAGGTTGGACAATTATTCAATCAGGCTGCTCAGGAAGGTTGTGAAATCTCTGTCTTTAGAGATATTCAGCACTGGACTGGCCATAACCCTCAGAAATTTCATCTGTTTTTGAAGCTAGATCTGACTTTGAATTGGTGACAGTGCAATGGAACAAATGACCTCCAGAGGTCCCTTCTAACCTACATCTCTCTGATTCTGTGGTTATAAAACAGCTGATGAGTTGGGGTGAGAAAGCAGAAATTGAGAGGATGAAGAGGAAAAGACAATGCTAGTTCTGCTCTCTACTGTAAACAGTTTTCTTAGATTGTTATTGGGCTGCTACAGAATATTTTTGCTGCTGTGTCCAAATGACTCAGATTCACAATGCTTACAGCAACGCAATGGCTGCATATTTTAAAAAAGGAGGTTTTTTAAAATATTTGCTCTACTTAGCATGCATTTTCTTGAATCTTGTTGAGTTTAACACTGTTAAGAGATAGATGTATAGGAATACAATCTTGAAATGTAGCAGGAATATGCATAAGGATGGACCATTCGGAATCTGTCTTCCAGAGTTGTCCATAGAACAAGAGCAAAGGTACTAATTACAATATCTGTTTTTGGCATGGTTGAACATTTTCTGTGGAAGAAAAAATAGGTGGAGTTTTTAGGTACTTTGATAGTAAATTTCAACCTGATGACTTATATCCACTCCTATTGGTTTTTGCATCTATTCATCAATCACTTGTTTTGTAACTTAATATGAAAATAGTTTCTGGCTTAAAACTCTAAATTTTGGGATGCAATAATGCTCTAAATGGAAAATTGCAGTTCAGAGCAGAAGAGAAAGTAAGAAACTACTGTGGTGATTTCTCATTTCTCATTTCTCTGTTTGATTGTCTCATTTGCTTATGAGTCTTTGAAAGCAATGCTTAAAATCCTTGGGCAAGGATGGTAGGATGGTGGTCAGTGATCTAAAAATACCGCTGAGAACATGCGCAGATTTAGCAGTGACACTGGTGATTCATGATTTATCTGATTCTTCCACTTCAAAAAATATTTTCTTGCATCTCTGCATGGCATCAAATTACATCTTCTCTCCAAGATCTGCTGCATTAAAAAATCAGTAGAGCATAAATTTTTTCCATTTTCAAAATAATAGGAATCCAGGATTTTCTGGATTTTATATATTTAAGGACTCTGAATGACATCTCAGTTTATATTCTATGTTTATACCATTTCTATTTTCTTCCTAAAATATGTTGATCTAAAAGAGACTATGTGAAAAGACCTGTAGTAGTAAAAATTGAAATTATTTATGCTCCAATCAGTATTTTTCCTTAGAAATGCTGTGCAAACGTAGTAGCACATTCTACCTTCTCAGATTCACAGCAGACAAAGAATATATGGTCATTCAGTGATCGTTTTAAGGGAAACACTTACTAAATGTAAGTGACATTTCAGTGTAAGTTTATGATTTATTCAAACATTTGAAATGTTCTGTTAAATCTCTTCCCTCTTTCCCTTGTGCCTTCTCTATTTTATTCATGTATAGTTCCTTTCTTCCTTATATGAGAATTCTCTGTGCCATAGAAGCTGTGACAGCATTGCCGTCCATGTGTTATTACTTCCCTGATCCTGAGTGAGGGATGATGGCATTGAAAGCAATGGAAAATGACTATGAAAATAATTTTAATCTACTTTATTGAATGCAGCCAAATGACAGTTACAGAAATAAAACTCCACTGTAGTATTTCCAGCAAATATTTATATTTATGGTTCTGTGTCCGTGTTTATGGTTTAGCGGTGAACCAGTAACTGGTGCCATCACTGTAGAGGCAGTGAAACTGAGCTGTCTTTTCCCTCCTCAGAGTGATGCCCCATTTCTGTTGCCAGAAGAGGAGTTTCTGAAAGGAAGGTGTATGCTCATCCAGACTCCTGTGCTCATGGCCTTTCTGTTGGGTGTAAAGGATGTTTCAGAGCAGTATCCACCAGGCAGTACTTCCAGCAGGGCTGGGCTGGCCTGCACATGCACAGAAGGAAAAGCCAAGAGTGTCTATGCAAAACTTTTCTGTGACTTTACACAGAAACTAGGGCTCCAACTTTACTTGAGTAAGGAAAGGTATTTGTTCCCATCTCGTGATGACTCAAAAGCAAGTCAAGAGCTGTCCTGATTATTATGCTTTCCAAGTTTCCATTATTATGCTTAGGCTCATCCTAAGACCAGATATTGAGATTTGTGGTCAAAACTGAACCCAGAACCCATCAAAACCAGTGAGAGTTCTGCTGAGTATAGGGTAGACTCAGATTTTACAGGTACTGGTGAATATGCTGTTTCACCTGACTGACCAACTGACAGGAGAAGGAGATTAGTGTCCAGGGGCAGGAGGATTTGCCATACCTCTGTAACTTCTTTCATTCTTCTTCAGTTTGTAATTAAGGGAATTTGGGAGGCTAAGAAGCATTAAATGAACAGGTCCAATGGTCGCTCTCCCTCCAGAATTCCCTCTTGGTAGAGAGTGCTCCTTTCTTCCTTGCTGCTGTAGATTGATTTAGGAAAGCCCTGCAGTCCTGTACTGTAATTGTTGTCTTATTAAGGGAAGTTCTTAAACACTTTTTTTAGAAGCTTCTAAAATGCATGCGTTTAGCCCTGGAGCCACACAGGAGCGTCTGTGTTTGATTAACAGCCATAACTGGCAGCCAGAAAAATAGCACATAAAATCAGAGGTAAACAAGGATACTTTGATCCTGAGACTGTGTGGAGAAGTAGCCTTCATATCTCATTAGCAAAGTCTCAGCTGCACATATCTCTGCTTGATAACAAATGACAGTCAAAGATAAAGTCTCTGAGCGATACTCTGCACCACTGAGCCCCTGCACTGCCACTGCCATGGACTGGGAGTACAGGGATCTTGGCACCCTGCAGGCACCGCTCTTTACTCTTTCATTTAACAATATATCTGACTTCTGTCCTTGGATTCCTGAGCAAGGGCTCTTACCTGCTACAGCTCTAGAGTCTGACAGGAAGAAAATTTGCTTTTATCACTAAAATGTGACTCTGATCACACTTCAAGAGTGGATTTGTTGCTGAAGCAGGGACTATTTTTGTAATCACATTTTCAGAAAACCAAGCCAGAAATTATTTAACATTGGCAAAGTAGACACATTTTTATAGTGAAAAAGAAAGAGTCATGTTTCTACAGTTCTTTGTGATAACAAACCAAAGATACTGTTTATGTATATCTGATATAAAAAATGTATTTCCTTTAGCATATCCCTGCAAGTGAGTGCTGTGAAATCAAAAGGGAGTGTGTGCATTTTTATAATACATGAGTCAATTTGTGTTGTGTCTTCTGTTAAAAGTAAATCAAATCAAGTGCTGCTTATGTCATTACATTTCTAAGAGTACGAACAACATATTAGTTTAAACCTCAGCAGAGCAAAGTGCAGTGCACCTGCTTCTCCCAGTTCTATCAACTTTCCATGCAAGATGTTTTGGCCTTCAAACCCCCTATACTGGTCAAGGTGCATAAGGATTAACCTAACTGAAGTTTCATAATCCTGTCCAAAGGATTCAGGTGGAAGGAGGAAAGGGGAGGTAGAGAGGGAGAAGTATTTTAAAATCATAAACTAACACATCTGTGTGGTATATATCTTTTTGAGACAATAAGCCAGGTTCATATTGAAATCAACTGGCTCTGCACATGTTTCAGAGGCTCTTGTGGATAATTGCCATGTTGAACAAATCTTGAAGGTCTCTTTTATGTGACAGTAGCTGGGTGTTTAGCTGGGTGTTTGTAAATTTAGCTTTTGGTGTGTCATTCGAAATGGTTCTTATAAACCTGGGCCCTAAGGTGATGCTTTAAGAAACTGAGGATCCCAAGTAGAAGACACAAGACAGACATAGAAAGTTGTACAGAATATTTTTTAATACAGTTTAATTTTTCTTTAATGAACAGTAATGGAAGTCCTGTTATTTAGCAAATCCAGATTCAATGTATGTAATTACAAATGGAAAATACCTTGGTGATGGGGGAGCCTCTCCTCCAGCAGAAAAATCCTGACCCTATGTCAGAAGCATCCAGGAATGGCCCAGCAGCAAGGTTTTGGGTGAGACAGGGACTACTTTTTGTTCTGTAAATGTAGATACAAACATATAGCAGTTAAGTCCCAATCCTGTAGCAGTTTGATATTACCACACAATGTTGATAGAGTGCTTAGTGGCAAGTAACATACATGTGGAAAAAATCAGCTGTCATGCATTTCTTTTTAGCACTACAATCACTTTTGTGTGATGTGGTTAGACTTTTATATACAAAGAATAATTTTTATGATCTCTTGAAGTTTACAAATTTTGTTCCAACTAATTTTTTCCATATCTCTTATGATCAAATGCTGTATTAGTATTATAAAAACATTTTAAATGATAGGAATTTGGATTATTTTATTACAAATGTCTTGTGTAATTTCCCTTGTTCTTTTTATTTGTATCTGCTGAAAGACCATAGCAGAAGAGTGATTTACTAAATCTGTTTGAGAATTACACAATAATTATTAACCAATGTTCCATGTTGCTGTTTTACCAGCAAAATGTGAAGTACAAAAAATCAGTATAAGGAAATATATTGAAATGTCCTTTAATCGTATATCACATAGCTGTTCTAAGTGTAATAGGTGATAGAACAGATGGGTGAAATAAAGTGAGTTTATCTGCCAGCAGCTGCAAGTCAATTAACCAAGAAAGCATGTTTACCATATTTCTATTTCTGCCAAAAATGAAAACCCCAGAAGGAAAAAAACCCTCACCATATCTAATAAGAAAATGCTTGGTTTTGTAGGCCTTTTTTCCCCCTTTCACAGATCTCTGTAATCCTCTTCAATGGTGTGTGTAGGTGTTTATAAATACTGTGAAGGAGCACCTCCTGGAAGAGCTTCTGGCAGCTGGGAATTGGCTCCAGTGCACACAGCAATGTTATCGGTGCTGTAGGTTTAACTGCAGCACTTCATGCTTTCAGAGAGCAATATTCAAATGACTTGTCAGGATAAACTTTGTATTATGCATTAGCTGTTAGAAAAGCTGGTACTGGAGTGAGAATGCACAAATACCCCTTTCTCCCTTTCCTGGCCTCAAAAGAGTGGAGAAAAATATTTGTGCTTTGCTCCACGGATTGCAAGGGGTGAGAGACTGCAACAAAACCTCACTCTTTCTTCTTGTCCTTCTTATGTTTTTGAGTATAGTGAAGAGAGTGACTCTAAAAATTAAAGTTTTATGAGGCAGTTTGTAAACCTTTGAGTATTGCTCTGTCAAGTTTATTTTTGGACTCTGCCAATAATTCTTACTCTGTGACCCATCCAGCTTATCTGCAGTTTATCTGCAGTTGCCTACAGTCACATTTTCCTGCTTACAGTTCAGACAGCTAAACCCCTACTGAGTACTTCCCTGCCAAGCCTCCTTTACAAAGCCAGCTGCTGCTGCTGGGACCACCTTTATGTGGTGCCTGTAGGATTATGGCACACACAGTACAGATGTGTGCCTACAGCCCCATCTTTTTGAGTTGTACAGTGAGATAAAGTTGTCAATATTCACTTAGAAAGGTTACAGGATAAATATAATCCTTGTGAATAAAAAAAATATCTGAGGACACAACTCAAGTGTGTCTTTTGAGTACAGTGACCTTCTGAAAGACATGGCAGGGTAGCTTCAGGTGGTATCAGTTGCCCCTTTCATCATAACTGGCTCCCTCTACATTGTTAATGGAAGCTTGGGAACTTTGGGAATTTTGGCCACTACACATAGGTATGTGTAATGGCCAAAGATGAAATTGTGCAGGGAGAAACACTTCACAGATGCCCAGAATGACATGATTTTTGCTCTGGAAACACTTTGAATACAACATGGAGATATTCTGAAAGAGACTTTACTTGCAGGCTGTGGAGACAGAATTGGTGGACTGAGGGCTGGTAATGGAAGAAATAGCTGGAATAGTATGAAACCCTAAAGTACAGTAACAGGATGTATTTTCCAATGTAAAACTTTTATGATTACTGCTTTTTGGAGTAGGATGAAATCCCATCTGAATTGCAATTGGCAGTTTGCTATAGCAGCTCATCTTGAATTTCTCATGAGCTGAGACGGTTGTTTTGGTTGGGGGTAAACAGTCCCCCAAAGGGAAGAATGGTACTAACTAAATCAGAAGGAACTGCCTGTTGTACTTACTTAACCAGAATTTTATTCAAATATCATTCAGTCCTTCTGACGTCCATCTTTTCTCTCCAGATAATTTTAAAGAAGCATGCATACTCAAAGCTAATAAAAAAATGTTTTATTGAAGCAATTTTTGTAAAGAAAAAAATTTCTGTCTGGTGGTTTTTCTCCCATTCCCATTTTATCTCTTACTTTGAACAAACTTTATTTTAAAGTGAGGAAAATTATTTTGGAAAACATTTAAATGTCTTGTTGAACAGCTGCAGAATGCAGTGCCTTGGGTTTTGCTCCTATTTAAAAAGTCTTTGCATAAATTAACAGAATGGAAACATTTATAATTTATTGACATGTTTTGACTGTGGACTCATATTACAAAAATTTTGATTAATTGAAAAAATCACAATATGTCTTTTTTTTTTTTTTCAGCTTGGAATTAAACCACTTCATTTTCTGGTCTCCACTACTCTAGAAAGAAGAAATGTGGAAAAGGGTAGGCAAAACAGCTACTGAAATTCTCTGGGATGCCTCTTTAAGTTTATTTCCTTTTCTACAGTTTTGATCAGTTGTGATTACATTTGATTTTGTTGTGCTTTGGGACAAATGATCTACTTGATAATGATAGCCCACTCTTTTACACAACCACCAGCAGGAAAATGTTGATTATCACAAAATTAAACCAAAGCCCACAATATTAAATGATAATAATCCCTGTTTTTTTGTTTGTCTGTTGCTCTGTGCACTCCTACCAGCCTGACCCTGAGAGGTAAAATTTTAATAAATTTGTCTGTATTCTGAATTCACACTGAATTGGTTGCAGTCCCAATGGTGGATTTACTACCAGGAGTTTTCTGGGGGGGTTCTGCTCTCTCTTGTGCTTGGCATTGTGCAAACACACAGTGAGAGTTCGCATCTGACCTAAAAAACTACCTCAAAGCTGTGCAGGCGAACACATGAAGCAGAAGCTGGAGCTGAGACTAATTAATCTAGTGTGCTGACTCCAAACATCAATTAGCTGGGAATAAATTTTAATCCCTGCTTGAGCTGGGAAGAGTTTCATTTGGTATCAAGAGGTGACAGGCTGTATAATTCATTTTCCACACTTTGTGTTCTGGGAAGAGGCTTATTATATTAAGTCCTTATCTTTTTTGGATTTTGCACTGACCCAGTCACCTTGTTTCTGGGAATACAAATGAAGCTTCCAAGTTCAAAGGGTGCTAAATGTTATTTCTTCATTCTTGTCACTTGCCATCTTTGCCAGCAGCAGCAGTAAGCACCCCAGTTTATGCACTGGTTTGAGATCATGCACCACTGAAGGATATGCTGCAGCCTGAGAAGCACAATCCCAGTGAAGCCAGGAGGCTTCCACAACTCATCCTCAAAAAGCTGGATTTTTTCAGTCAAAGTAAAAAAGGTACAGCAGTAAAACACATATTAACACAAATAATTGAAGACAGATATTAATTTAATACACAGAAAGAAGATTATTCTAGCAGTGTCTGAATTGGCCTCTCAGACTCTGCAGGAGCCCATACTGGCCTATGAGTCCTGGTTTCAGTGCTGTCCAAATCACTTTTGGAATTCCTTTTTCTGCAGAACTGGGGAATAATAGTTACTGTGCAATTGGATGTAATGTCTTGGATTGTGAAGGGCAGAGAAATATTAACCACAGTTGGCAGAACAGCTGGGACTTGAACAATTAGCCTCTAGACACATAGATAAAGCTCTCTTCCTCAAAGCCCTAAGATGTTTTGAAGGGGATTAGTTCCTCATTCTCATTTTGCTTTGCAAAAATTGTGTGAAAGTTGCAAGATTATATTTAGAGACAAAACAGCCTATAGCAGTGACCAGAATTATGTTACCTGTGATTAATAAAAAATGACAACACTGTCTGTATGTGGCCTATTTCGGCAGGAGGAATCCAAAAGTTACAAGCTCAGAGCCTGGTCTCAATCCTGCTCCTCTCTGTGGTGAAGGAGTCATCACTTTGGCTGTGCAAGAACATGCTTTCTGCAGAACTTTGCAAGCAACTCGTGTGGCACAATTAATCTCCCACTGTACTGTAGCCACTCCACATTTGACAAACTGTAAGACCCAGCAACTCCACTTCATCACATCACTCCAAAATAAAGGACAGTAGATGGTTTAAGACTTTGGGACAGATGCTTTCTCTTCCTTTGGTTACTGTCTGACCTAGAAGCCAGAAGATCCCACTGCAAAAGCAATTTATGGGGCATGAGCCCAAGCTTTGCGGCCTGCGAGAGCTTTCCCATCAGCACCTGCGTGCTGAGAGAGTCCCAGGAAGGTGAACCAGGATAAAAGTAAAGCCCTTGTGCATAGCTCAGCAGGGTTATTAAGGTCTTTGGTCTGCAGGTGTCATATGGGATGATCTTCTGGAAGTTGTAGTAGTTGATAATTTGCCCTCAGTTATTCTAGATTTAATTTCTAGCCTCCAAAATGGCCTACACTCTGTAGTGCAAAAAATAAAAGCAACTATTAGCCATACAGATTCCTGGATTTTTTTTTTAAATTTGGTTCAGTGGTTTGTTTTTTTATTTTTTTTTTATTATTTTTGGGTGGGGAGTGTAAGGAGTGGGTTGCTGTTGGTTTTGTTTGGTTTGGGTTTGGTTTTGGTGGTGGTTTTTTTTT
>VXBU01001734.1:230493-252647 GCA_013400315.1 Bombycilla garrulus
TTTTGGTTTGGGTTTTGTTTTGGTGGTGTTTTTTTTTTTTCCTTTTTTTTTTTTTTCTTATTCTGTCCTTTTCAGCAAATACAACAATGTTCCTTAGTTGGTTTCTTTTGAAATCAGGCACCTTCAGCAACTTGATGCCCCTTTCTCATAGCACTGCAGAAATGATTCATTACTGACTGAGAGAGACACTGCAATCAGTATCTGTTATGACTTGATTCTGTTGTGCTGTGTTACTTTCCTTTTCTCTAAATAAGAAAAATTCTTGTGAAGTGGGGGTGGTGTCAATTTTGTGATCAGATGCAGCCTGCAGCAAGATAAACATGGAAATGGTAACGAAGACCTTATATTTACTCTCTGAAGCTTTTTGTTCAGTGTAAGATAAAGGTCATTTTAGAGAAACATGTCAAGAATTCTAGTGAGGCTGGCTGACATCTAACATAACCACAGAACCACGAGGTTTAAAAAAGGATTTAAAACAGCAAAGGGGAAAAGGAAATATTCTAAAAATATTTTTTAGAAATCTACAAGTTTGCTTTTTGAATGTGGGGACAATCTGGGTCATGTCTTCTGAACTGCAGAAAGCTTCAGGAGCGAAATGATCTCTCCTTTTACTGTTTAGAGATGCAGCACAATGAACCCACCACTTTCCCCTCCCTTGTGTTTTCCAGCCATGGTAAACTTGGTAAAGTGAGATGACACTTAACAGATATTTATATGCTGGATTTCAAAAACAAACATACAGCTTTAAAGAACAAGCCTCAACAAATACAAGTAATAATACCAATTTACGAATCACTTCCTGGGATGTCTGTTTCCTTTGGCACGTCTCATTCCTGCTGAAGTTGGAAGAACTGGAATATAAGTTATTATAGAGGTCACAGTAATCAGGATGTGTAAATTGAAAAAGAGCCTTTTAAATACTGTTGAGAGTGTGAAAAATGTCCTTCCTCCCCCATCCTTTCTCTGATGCAGAATGACGTTGATTTTCTTCTTTGATGGTCTAGGTTTTAGAGTTTTTGCCCTAACAGATATACCAGGTATAAAGGCAGAGGAAGCTCTGATTGTGAAGCTGTTGGCTTCTTATCTGGTAGGTGTATCAAAAGTCCTCTGGTTCTGGAGTTAAATTTGAGATGCAGCACCATTTTCGAGATACAACACCATTTTCATCTGATTGACAGGGAATCTGGTGAAAAGTTGGCACTGGTCATCAGCCTAAATCAAATTAACAGCTTAAGGGGCTCTTTCCTGTTCTAAAAATATCACAAAGAGCACCATCATGACTGTTGGCATTGGCTGCTCTTTCTCAGTGAACATAGGTGCACATTAATGTGACAGAGCAGAATGCCCTTTTGAGGGGCACTGGCCTGTCTGGGAGCATTGTCTGAATTGTTACTTGCATCTCTCAGAATCACAGAATCACAGAATCACTATGTTGGAAGACACCTTCAAAATCATCGAGTCCAACGTGTGCCCTAACTCCTCAACTAAACCATGGCATCGAGTGCCACATCCAGTATTTTTTTAAACACATCCAGGGATGGTGACTCCACCACCTCCCCAGGCAGCCATTCCAGTACTTTATCACCTTTTCCATGAAGAACTTCTTCCTAATATCCAACCTGTATTTCTCTTGATGCAGCTTGAGACTGTGTCCCCTTGTTTTCAGGAGAAAGAGACCAATCCCCACCTGACTACAATCGCACTTCAGGGAGCTGCAGAGAGTGTTAAGGTCACCCCTGAGTCTCCTTTTCTCCAGGCTAAACAACCCCAGCTCCCTCAGTGGTTCCTCACAGGGTTTGTGTTCCAACCCCTCTCCAGCCTCGTTGCCTCCTCTGGATGCGCTCAAGGGTCTCAATGTCCTTCTGAAACTGAGGGGCCCAGAACTGGACACAGCACTCAAGGTGCTCCTCACCAGTGCCAGTGCAGGGGCAGAATGACCTCCCTGCTCCTGCTGGCCACACTGTTCCTGACACAGGCCAGGGGCCATTGGCCTTCTTGGCCACCAGGGCACACTGCTAGCTCATGTTCAGCCTGCTGTCCACCAGGACCCCCAGGCCCCTTTCTGCCTGGGCCCTGTCCAGCCACACCGCCCCCAGCCTGTAATGCTGCAGGGGGTTATTGTGGCCAAAATGCAGGACTCAGCACTTGGACTCATTAAACTTCATCCTACTGGACTCTGCCCATCCATCCAACCATTCCAAGTCTCTGTAGAGCCCTTCTCCCTTCCAATAGATGGACACACGCCTCCAGCTTAGTGTCATCTGCAAATTTACTGATGAAAGACTCAATACCCTCATCCATGTTATCAACAAAGATACTGAACAGGACTGGCCCCAGCACAGACCCCATGGGGACACCACTGGTGACTGGTCCCAGCTAGCAGCACCATTCACGACCACTCTCTTACTTCTCTTTTAAATGCAGAAGTAAGCATGACCTGCCTCTCCAGCAACTTTAAAGGACTTTCCATGGACAAAGTGGGTGAAAAACATGCAAGAATTTTACTTGGCACTCTCAGAGGATACCTCTGACGTATGACCTTGGATAATGCAGTTCAGAAAGGGTGTTTACAAGCCGGTTGAGATACAGCTCAGATCAGCTTGGGTCAGGCTAGCATTTCCCACCTCATAGGAGTTCATGCGTTTATAATCTGACAACAGAATGATCAGATAGTGAGCTAAAATCAAATGTGCATTTAAATCCTGCTGGAAAAACAGGCTTATGCCAGCCAGTCATTTCCTGATGCAATGGATACTCTGCACCCTGGCTGCTGGGATGTCCTGGATGTCCTCCATCTGCTAAGAGCAAACTAAAAATATTTCAAGTTTTATTAATTTCTGTCAGGAAAACCAAAGCCACTGAGCTTTCCCAACTAGCTTCCAGGTCAGCCTCGTCCCTCTTTCCTCCACTGGTATGTGCCTCCACCCTCAGGCACCAGGTTGCCCCTCCCTGTCACCACAGTGATAAAAGTCTGCCATGGGTGTACTGTTGCACAAGCTCTTGCACCCGTGTCTCTTACTTCATAGCTTGTCCTTTCCAGCTTATCCTGCCAATACTGTGATGGAGGCACTGCCTAACTCCCACATTAGATGATAGGGGTGAAAAGGCAACCCATTTAAGGTCACTTACTGAAATTAAGCTATCAAATGATTATATTTGCCTGCTAAATCCTACATCATGGGCATGAGTTGTTCCAAAAACTTATTGGCTATATAAGACATGACTTCTTCATGGTTTAGGACAGGTAACATAGCGTCACTGTCACTTCTAGGACTCCAGGAGTGCAACTGAGTGCAGCATGGCACAGCTGAGACTTCAGGGCATGCCTGTCCTTGTTTCTGGTGACGCTTTTAGTTGCAGCATTGTGCTAAGACAGTCTGAAAACTGCTCTAAAAGATGACTCAGGAATGTGTGACATAGCTGGCCTAAGAAGAAATAATGAAACAGTAGGGAGCTACACGCCAGCACTGAAAATTGGGGCCATAGTGCCTGAATGCATCAGCAGGCAATAGTACCAGTGTGCATTTTCATGCTTTTTTCCATTTCAGATTTATAAATATTGTCTTCAGTCATTCACCAAAGTTAAGAAAAGATGCTGGTAGCAGGCTTTGAGACAAAATTCCTTTCTTCGGAGAAGATACTCCACAGAGGCAGTGAAAACATTCACATCCCCTAGACACTTCTCTCAAAGTGCCCTTATGCTCAATCACCATCTCTGAGACGTTAAAGGGCAGTTCAGTCACAATGTTTATGGAATCCTTGCCCTTTCAACTTAAATTGCCTGCAGGGAAGGCAACTAATTCTGGCTCCTTGGAATGAAAATGGTAAGGACTGTTTTTTGAGCACCGTTTTTTTCCCCTCCAAAACTTCTAACTATCATTTATAATAAGCTGTTTCATCTTATTTAAAACCTTCTCTACTACAGCAATTTCCATTGTGCTGAAGTATAGATTGTCATGACCAAATACTCTGCTCTTTCACAGAAGTGTTTTTGTTAGTAATAGCTCCTTCCTAAGTGAGCCACAGGACTGCTTTCCTTGCACAGTGGCAAGAAATGAGGAGCTTTTGCTTATTTGCAGCCTTGCACCCATCATCCTCAGGCACAGAATGATGGAGAGTGGAGGTCCATTCCTCCAATGCGCTGACTCACTCTCCTCTTCTCAATTGGTGCATAAGTCAATAGCATTTACATCCTCTGCGAAGCATAAAAATCCCTGGATTTTTATAGCTCACAGGCAACAATATTTCTCCTTCTGCAACTGGTCATATACCTAGAACATAATCACATTCTTAGCAGTTAATTTTAGGAAGGACAATAAATAGTGGCCTGTCAACTTTATCTGTATATTTAGCATCTTTGTATAGTCCAGTTTTGTTCTCAAATCTTTATTATTTGACAGTGATAGATAAATGCTTCTTTCTCCCCTGTTAAGTAACAAAACTTTCACTTGAACAGCTGATTGCTCTTAACAAAGTAATTGTAGGAAAAAATCACTCAGAATTCAGGGAAGGCCAGCCTGTTTCTGGTGATATTTTACTTTCTGTGGTGAGCTTGTATGTTTTATACAGCTAACCTGGGCCCAAGCAGCCACTAAGAGAAGGGATCTTCTCTTTGTGTTATTTACTGAAATAGCCTTGTGCGGAGCAGATTGTAAGGGGAGATGTGTGCCAAGTAACAGCTTCCTATTCCATAAATTGTAAGATTTTAGGGAATCTGAAGAAGTAAATACAAACACAATGCTGAGGGCTTTTATTAGCTGAAGTCTTTTGAGGGCACTTAGGTATATGGAGGCTGTTTTGTTCACTGTAGTCTCTGTGGAAAAGGCAGACCACGTCACCACTGCTCAACTCTTTTTATTGGCAGTGCAAAGAGAGTATAAAAGGACACCATTAGATTTGAATGTGTTTCTGTATTTGCTCAGCACCTCGTTAGCATTCGTGCAAACGGACGTACTTGTTTTCTGAAAGTAGTACAAGTTGTGGCATTTTGTTTGCTTCCTCTTTGGTGTTGCTTTCCTTTTACTGTCAGAGCCACAGCTCAGGACAGATTTGACTCAATGCTGAGCCCTTTGCCCGCTTAACCAAAAGAAACCTCCCCACAGTGCATATGAGGTTGAAGTCACCTTTCCACTGAGGGACATCAATGACTTCAGAAAAACCAGCAAACCAAAGAGAGCACTGAGGCAGCACCTGTAGGCCAATGGTGGCCAACATCTGACACCACATGTTGTCCCATAGACCAGCCATGGGAACTGTGCTGCTACTGGCCTAAACCTGCATGGGAACACTTACACCAAAACCTCCTTATTCTCTCGTGGACAATTCTTCTAGGGCTCAAAGAAATGATCCCTCATGCTGCCCCAAACACCACACAGGACACCCGAAACCTCAGACTGTCCCATTTCATCACTATCTGCTGCTCATAGACTTTCCTTCATGTTTCTTCCTCTGGTCACCAGACAGGGATCCCAACCAACTGCTCTCTCTGAAGTGCCTCCAGCATTCCTACAAGACTGACTTGATGATGAGGCTTACCACCTACTGGAAAAGGGATGTAAGGTAGTCTGCTCCCTACCTAGAGCTGTCATCCACCTAGAGTTGAACATCCCAACATCCCATGCTCACCCTGTTAATCCAGATAAACTTTTTTTTTTTTAATTTACATTGTAGTGTTACATAGATTAAAAAACCAAAAACAAACAAAAACCAACAAAAAAAAGAGAAAAAAATCAGAAAAGAAAACAAAGCTTTCTCTTGCTGCTTTGTAGTAATTTAATCTCCTCTTACATATTCTAACCCCAGTAGTTCCTGATCAAGAAGTTGAAACCTTGTGTTTTGTTTTCAGTATTCTCAGAGCAAAGAGTAAGTCTGACTGACATTGAAGTAAAGAGGAGCCTGCTTTCCAAGACTAAAGCAGTTTATCATCCTCTGCCTTTCTCAGTAAATTCTAAGCTTTTAGCTGTTTTTTTAATGGCTGCTCTGAATAATTGGTTTGTTGTTTACAAGCAGAGATGTAACTGTCAGGCTTGTTAAGGAGTTCTGGTCCTATATCCATTTTTTTCCTATATTACTGCTGTCTCCTATTTCTTTTCTAAGATCTCTAATTGCCATTCCCAGCTTGTGCTGTCATTAGTTCCCTGTGCCTTTTACCTGGTGCTGCTGCAAACTCACCACAAGAGCGATTTAGGAGCTCTCCTACCTAAAGCCTTGTGGATTAAATTGAATACACGTCCCCATCTACAAGGCTTGGGAATTGTCACGCTCTCAGTTCCAATAGAAAGAAGCAGGTTTTGACAAGCATCCAAAATACAAGTGTCCCAGAAACTGCTGGAAGATACAAGAGTTAGATTCTCAAATACTAGGAAAATTATATTTTTGGTTCCAGACAAAAGACCTGAAAAGAAGAGGGCTGAATGAGTTTGACCTCTGACTTGTCACGTTTTGTCCTTCAGTTAAGACCTCAACAGAAGGGTATTTTCCCAGAACAAACTCACTGATAGGGAGAAAAGAGAGATTTTTGTATAAAGAAAGAAGAAAGGATTAAAAGGTAAAAATTAAATGAAAAAAGTCATTGTCTTTTCCTTTTGAACCTTCCGCCAAATCCTTTGATCTGTTTTTGGAGCTGTGCTCTCTCTGCTGAGGAAGATGAAGCAATGTCCCTTTCAGACCTTTGCAGAGGCATTTGTTGTTTGGTTTGTTTCTATCAGACAGTCCAATTAGTTATCTCTTTTT
Source organism: Bombycilla garrulus (assembly GCA_013400315.1). NCBI lineage: Eukaryota > Metazoa > Chordata > Aves > Passeriformes > Bombycillidae > Bombycilla > Bombycilla garrulus. Next base: position 237,226 of record VXBU01001734.1, read on the forward strand.
GCTCCATCGATATACCAGGCATGGGGGAAGGGGAGAGGGGAAAGACCAGCAGTCGTTAATGCTAATACAGCTTGATTAGTGTGGAAAACTAAAGCTTAAACTATATTTTTGAGAGCTGACCCAGCTACTATCATGAAATTATTTTCCTGCTCTACAGCATGATGCTAAAAAATATCAATTGCTTAGATTTCAGCTCAGGATTATGTTTTCATTCCTATTTATGTGGTTGCTGTTAAACAATTTTATGAGATTTTACAAAGACCAAATTTTGCACACAAGTAGTCCCACTGAGCTGGATTTCAGCTCAGTAATACAGGGGTAAATGCAGATTAGCTCCTTCAAAGGCAGTGGAATAAGTCCAGATTTACTGTGGTGTTTTATTATGACTATTTCTATGGGAAAAAAAAAAAGACAAAAAAGACAAGCAGGCACTTGCTTAAACTCTCCTGAGACTGTCTGGAAAAAATTGTATTCAGGTTATCAGACCTGATGGTTTGGGAGGGAGAAAGAAATGACTGTGAAGGTTTTGAACCAATAATCCTTAGAGAAGCAGAATTTCCAGAGATGCCAACGGGGAGTTTGGTGAGGAGTGAAGGATCTCAGTACTACACATAGGTCTCTTAGAACACCAGAGGAGTAATTTCACAGGGAAACAGGGTGACTGCTGTGAGCAACTTCACAGATTGTTTAGGAGAAACAGTACGTTTAATAGGTAGGAAAGGCTGATTTTAAGCACTGGTTTTTACTTTGCATTTCAAGTTAGCTTATAACCCAGCCTAGCATTTAGATCACAACACTCAGCCTGAGAAACTACTGCCTGGGAAGACAGCCAAGAGCTAAGAAAATTAGCGAAGGGAGAAAACACATTCTGTAAATGTTGAGCTTCAGAGAAGGTATGCTCCAGCCTTATATTTTCACAATTTTCTTGGGACTGATATTCATATCCTTAAAGCAGTCTGCTTTTATGTGAACAACAGTTACTCCTTTTTGATGAGGAATGAAAGATTGTGCACCTCTGGTTTCTTTTGCTTTACTTCCTCCTTTGTGTTCCCTTCTCTCCCCATCCCAGTAACTGTTTTACAGCAGTCCAAGAGTACTGAATTTAAGTTGAGTGACAGATCCTTCCTTCTATTTTGTCACAGACAGCAATTTTAAAACAAAATGGACAATGGGTGGTCTGCAGTATTGTTTATTACTAAGCTATTCTCTAACTGGAGAGAATAATGTACAATTAGCTTAGTAATAAATAGAATTGTAGTCCACTAAAAATAGTAAAATTTAAAAATTTAAGGGGGTTTTAGCTCTGCACTTTATTAGCCTGCCAGGATGAATAGTTATATGCGTTTTAAAAATAACAACACATGCTATTACAAGAATAGAGCTCGGACAGAAAAAATTCCTTTCAATTATATTGCACAAAAATGACTCAGAAGGGTGTAGTGTCCTCTGAAGATGCAATGCTGCATTTCACAGAGCTTATGCACATTCCTACAGAAGAATTCCACTTTAGTGAACAAACATGTTTTTAGGATGGAGTTACAGGATAAGGCATAGGGGTGCTAGGTAAAAATGCTCACATTGTTTAGTATCCTGCAATAAAACAGGGGAAATAAACTGGAAAAACGTGACTGATCTTATTTGAATTTACTGCCCAAAGATGCTCATAGATCCTCCCAGTAATGTAAATCAAATAAGGCTATATATCAAGGATTATAAAAGGTGAATAAAAGGATCTTAGGTCACTCATAGTATTTTTTGAAGAGTATGAACTCCAGGTTGCATCTTAAGGGGAAACATTTGAAATGTTATCTTGGTCAAATTAATTGAAAGTCTCTCCAAAGCAGTATTGCATTAAATTTGTTTTTTACCTTCTTAAATTGTGGAGTTTATGCTTTAAGTTTGAGCACATTCCAAAAGTTTGGCCAATAAAGTAGTCCAAGAGGATTAAGAAATTGAGATTTTTTTCTGCTAAAGGAATATGTAAAAAGCCTGCAACTGCAAAATGTAAAAGGAAAGAAAGAACACTTTCAAACTTATCAGAACCAACAAATTACTCTGCCACTGGCACTAAAATATTGTGCTGGCATGACCAGTGATGAGTAAGCTTTTTGAATTGATATAGTAAAACCAATTCCCATTCCCTTATGGGTCACAAGAAGTTGAACAGAGTAGATGCTTAAACACACCAGAATGTTGTCTTTTCTTAAATGATAAATTCCTTGGTGGTAAAGAAGCCTCACACAAAGTGATTTTTATACTCCTATTTTCTATAAAATATGTGATTGTTTTTATGATCATTTTTCTTTATGTTATTGCTTTCATATGGTTCTTGTAATAAATTTTCAGCTATATTTTTACCAGTAGAGTAATGAAAAATAAGAATAGTTATATGGTTGCTGAAATTACTTATATTTGAATATATATATGTGATGTATTTTCCTACTCAAAATCATAATTAATTTATTCCTTAGATAGGAGACAGATAAAACTATAAATAGAAACCCTATTTGAATGGCTTTATCATTTTTAAAAGCCCTGAACACAAAAAAATGAACAGTCAAGGATATTAACAGAAACACTCTTTCTACAATGAAAAAAAAAGTCAATACAATGATAACAAAACACAGTAATTTTAAAGGCATAACTATCATAATTACTATAATTTTTTTATATAATTACCAAAATTACAAATGAGCCTAGCAAAAATGAATCTAGGTGACGAGGCAGCAGTATTTTTTCTGACTGGTCATCCTTCTTTCTGCCCACAGGATGCAGGACTGGTTTCAGGTATAAAACAGAAAAAGTTTTGCTCATATTTGATGCCAGTGAGACTTGCCTGGTGTGCAGCACAGCCCCATCCTGTTTTTCCAGCCTCAGTTACAGATGTTGTTCTGTAGGTGAGCTACAGGACCTTTATGCCTACTGCAAGTTGCCTGTGGTGAGACCCTTCTCCACAGAAGTTGATCCATTTTTCAGTGTCCGTTCTTTGCAGGAGCCCAAAGGGGATGGAGCAGGCCAGAACCTGCACTGTATTTTTAGACACTTAAATAAAAAAAGAGATAAATAAAATTCCTGCTATGATTTACAGCAGGGATCCCGGATTAATTGGCCAGATGTTTTGACAGCTGTGGCAGATTACAATTCAAACCTGGTTCTTTTCCATAGGCACAGCTTCAGAAGTCAGAGGGAAGGACTGAGCTTTCCCATACGCTGTGCACAGTTAGGGAGGACCTTCCCAGGGCCTCTCTGCTGCCTGGGCTGGGTCTGGACTCCCTGCTCTCAGCACACTGCCTGGTCTGGCAAATGCTGTTAGAAATAAAGCTTTGCACCAACCCCCACCAAGATTTTCTACCTCTCAGTCCTTGTATGCACCAAACCAATGGGAATAAAAATTAAGGCTGGGATAAGTGGGCTGCCTAGGTATATCCACTGATGTCATTGTCATGCACACAGCTGTGGAAAAGAAGCCTCTGTATTCAATTTCTCCTCCTTCCCTTGCAGTTTCTGTGGCTTTGAGCTATCCTTGATGAAAACGTTTTCAGGTTGTAGAATAATGACTGGAAAAAGGAAGCAATACTGTGAAAGGGGCATTCCATTACATTGTACAACAAGTTTGTTATAAAATTCCAAAATGTCTTGCTCAGCAGAATCCTGGTTTACTGCATAGGAATGAGAGCAGAGAGGAGCCTGTTGTACACCACTATCAGGGAGGGAGCTTTGATTTTCACTGCTTTTGGCCAGTGTGCCATGCCCATTTGACATGCTATCAGTCACACTTGACATGAAAATCTTCTTCAGATAAATCTATCTTTCCTTCAAAGGAAGGGGTTTGATGCCTTCAGACATTCAGGTTTTTGTCCTTCACTGAAGACATTTAAGAATTCACAGCTTCAAATAATAGCCTGAGTGTCTGAGTAAGAGTCTGGTAGATATGATGATGTCCGCTCCTTGCCTTCAACCACATTTTTACATTTAAATGGAGACAGGATTACTATTGTATGGTCTTGCAATTTAATATTTTTCAATATGCTGTGCACTTTCCAGTCTCTGTAATAATCAGACCCCAGAAAATTAGCTGTTTCATGCTCACGTAATCACTTTTGAGGTAGAGGTGGGTCTAAATAATGACTTATTTCTGAATCAAATGCAATTGTACTCTCTTGCATACTGGTCAAATTTCATTGCATTTACACTTAGTTGCTGAAAATTATTGTCAGAATGGGCAGAGCAAACCCTGTGGCTCCTGACTTGCTAGAAAGCAGCATTCAGCACTGCTGTTCTGAGCTGGCTGGAGGATCCTGTACTCTCTTACAGCAACTGAACTCCAGTGAGAGGAAAGCCACTCACCATTGAGAAGTGTAGAACCTCTCCTACAAGGAGGTTTCATTATTTGTTGGTCCTTTGTACCTCAAAAGCTCGAGCCTGAAAGTATGCTCTTTTTCTTTTCTTATGAAATGAACCCAGTGGAAGAAAAGCACCTGCTTGTTTGCAGGCATGCCAGCTGTGCAGGTATCTGGCACTAACACACACGTCAGAACTTGTTAAACCATTTGGCTGCTTAATACATAAAGAAAATCCCCTAAGGACAGCATCTTAGTTTTTACCTGTGATTTGAATTACCATTGAGCTCAGTTCTATGGTCTTTTCCTTCTTTGCAGAGAAGAAACTCATATTTAATTCTTACTTAATTTGATGGGCTTTTGATCTGTTTGATTAATCAAAATATTAAAAAAACCCAAACAAACCCTCATAAAATCTATAACCTATTTTGGAAATAACTCCTTGTAGATATCAGAATAGACCGACAAGTATGATACTTTGTTTCAGCTTTTAGATACCAGTGGGTTTTCTTTGTGAAAATAAGCGTTGGAGCGGCTGAAGTAAAGTGGTGCAAAGAAGCAGTGCTGTTCTTCCACAGCCTTGGTACAATTATTGCATTAGCAAACTTTCCAATTAACCTGTGATCCACAGCTTGACGATGCAGTGATCACTCAAAGATGTTGCAGCTGTCCCAGAGGAATCTAAAGTGTCTAAAGTGCTAGGTGTATTTATCACAGAGTCTGCTTTCCAGTGTGCCAGATACCATTCTAAGTTCATTCTCCATCTGCATTAATGGCTGCTTTAACTCAGGCTGAGTGGTCTCCAGAAAAACCTGACAAGAAGCGAAGCCAGCCTCCACAACATGGGGTGCAAATGCACAGAATTGCAGCTGCTTTTGTCTAGAAGTAGCTCAGGCAGAAATCAATATTTAAGTGAGGCAGAAGGTAACTGTCAGACAATGAATAGTTTTGGTCACCTGTCTGTACCCCCACCCAAAATCACTCACACACTTGGCTGCCAATCTTGCATCTGTTTTGAAAAGATTTTGATGCACCATTAAGCAATCCTCATGTGTGAGCTACCAGCATAAATCAGCTTTTGTTTGAAGAAAACAGGCTGCTGGGCTTCTCTTCAGTGTTTCTGTACTCCAGAAACTGCAGTAAACATGGGTAAACCCCCATATCTGTGCCTTAAACTCTAGGTTGCTCTGAAAGGAAGCACAGACTGGATGATGTACAGTACAAAGAAATGGGATGTTCCAGTTTGAGCAAAGCAGATTAAACTCTTCTGTATCAGGTAGTCTTTGACCTTGAATAACAGATAAGCAGCAATATATGACTCAAATAAAGAAATAAGCAGAGTTTTTTTTCTTAAAATCCTTACTGGTGTATAATACATCAGGCTTGGGGTGTTCTGTTCTTGTTACATTTTTGTTTCATACTCACTTTCTGTCTAAACCATACAAGAAATACAGAAAAAAAATGAAATATTCAACATAGAATTTGATTTTTTTTTTGTGATGAAGCAGGTTCAATCAGCTATTACTATACTAAAACCTCCTATTTCTCCAGCCAGTCCTTGAATCATTTGGTATGCCCAAGAAAATTCTGCCTGTATTTAAAATCTAACATTGCAGATGTTTCAGGAGACACAGATAAGAGCAACCCTACCTAGAAATACACTTTGTATTAAGTTTTTCAGTAAAGATTATATAATATTCATTTCTTAATAAGAAATTCAAGTAGTATTTGTCTCAGACCACTAAGTTACATATTCAGTAACACAAATAATTCTGAAACAATATCCTATTTCTCAAGCCCATATGATTTTATCTGTCTATCCTTATGCAGTGTTTCTCGATTGGAGAATCTAGAAACTGCAGGAAATGGTGTGTTCCATTATCCATTATGCCATTCAATGGAAATAATCAGAACTCTATTGGAAATTTATTTGGAGCTAGTTTGGCTATCAGATCTTTCTGCAGCAAAAGGTAAACTATCTGGATATTTTTAAACTATTGAAGTTACTAGAGAGCATCTGGTGAAGATTCCTTTTATTATTAATATTGTTTTTATTTTCTAAAGTATTGAAAATGCTGCTCTTTTCTCCTTAACACACAGAAGACTCAGGGAAGTCATATCCACTATGGATCTACACTGACAGAATTTTAAATCTTAAAGGCAGGGCTTTTAACAGATAATTTAGTGAGTATTTCTATGACACTAAAGTAATGAACTTTGAAGACTTAAAGCTAAAATAGCAATGTGAAGATGAAACCATAATTGTCACCAAAAGGAAGAGCAAATTCCTTTCTGCTCTTCTTTTTGCTCTTTCTTCTGCAAACTTTTTGCTTTCTTGAAATTAGGCATCTTTTTTGTCAATGAGGCTACCAGAAGAAACTAGACTAGTGTCTTGGGATTCATTGAGCAGTTTAAAGTACATCAAGTTTCTCAAGAGAAAATTACTTCCTTACTCCACTGAAGAGTTTACAAGCAGGTAAGTGGTAAATCTCTTTGAGTTGAATACAAATTCTTGGAAGATACTACGGGAAATAGGAACTCTCTGTTAAGGAGTGAAGAAATTAGTATTCCCTTTTCTGTTTTGAATTTGATGACACTGTAGAAATGGCTTTAAACTGAAAGTTGTGGATACACATGGACATCATAGGGACATGGACAAGGCACTGAGACCATGGTAGTTCTGATCAGTGTCTGTTCCACTAATGCTTGCTTAATGCTTTGTCATTTAGTATTAAAGACATGGAGGGAAGAGATGAAGTAGGACCCAAGGTGACACAACACCTTCTTTAAGCACTGAAACTAATGCTGGTTGCCAATAAAAATTTGTTGATTTTAACACAGATTTTAGAAGGTGTAAATTTAATGGGATGTTTTCCAAATTGCCATGTTATTCCAAAGTGTCTTTGTGTGTCTGTCCCCCTGTCCTTCACATAGATTCTGCAATGTCTAATGTGAGCATGGTTTCACTCATTGTAGGGTTTCCATTCTTCTTGACTGTCTATATTACCAGAATTTGTAGGAGTCAAATAGTTTTGGGATTCTTTATTCCTATTAGATTAAATGTGACCAGAATATGGAACCAGTATTGAAGAAATGGGATGGAAATAAACAAAGAAGTACATATACAGAGCTGGAATTTGAGGGCCAATTCCACATAAAACATGTATAAATAAAAGATAAGTTTCAGTCTGTGGATTTGGTACAGGGGAGGGTACAAGGAAGCAAGCAAGATAATGTCTGTACTTCATGTACTATGGTGTGTCTGCACAGAATTACATCCAAGACCTGATACATGTGGCAGGATGTTCTGATACAAACCTCAGCTTTGTCAAGACTGCAAGAACTTATGCACATTGAGAAATTGCTGTTGCTCAGGTGTACCTGCCTCAGGGACATAGCTGAAATATAACGGTTACAATAGTTCTTCCCTTTATCTCACGTACTTAAATTTCATTTCCCAAACCCTTGGATGCAGCAAGGAATTTAGATTTAGATGGTGCTAGATCACGACAAAGAGAAATCAGGAACTAGTTCAGACTCATTCCTATTTTGAAGCAAATAAAATGATGGTCCAGAGCATTCTGAGCCTTGGGCTTCATTCAACTCCCTCATCAGAAACCCTCCAACTGTGTCTGCCATCTCTGAATGGAGAATAAATCTGATCCTATTACTTGGTATTTCTAGGTTAATATCTGATCCTCTGCTGGGGAAAACTGAAATCTGTGGACACTTCATACTAGTAGAGAAGCTTAATTTTTCTCCTTCAGCTACAAGGAAAGAGATGGAAAACTCCATAGGGAAAAAAAAGGGGAGTGAAGCAATGCATTTGTGAAGCTGGGCATGTGGTTGGCAGAAGGGCTACTGGGGAGCCTGGGAAGTCACTGATTCCAGATGCCTTGCTCAGCTCTCTCTGTGTGCCAGCAGAAAGTGCAGGAGTACTTTGGACTAATCTGGACAGCTGGGTTGTTTTGTTTTCTTTTTCCTTTAAAATGTGTAGCTTTTTCCGGTCTGTAGTGCTTGCTCCCACAAGGGCTGTAGCTGGAGCAGAATGCCTCTGACACCACCCTGCCTGCAGCAGCAAATCCCTGTCTCTGTCTCTGTCCCTGCCCATGCCAGCCACTCCCTGCAGCACCACAGTGCAAGAGCTGGCAGATCCAGGAGGAACCCCCATGACAGCCCCTCTCAAGCATGAACTGCAATAACTCTTACTCTTGAAAGTCAGCATGACGCCCATAATTTATTCATCCCAAGATGTGTTCATCCATCTATTATTTATCTGCATTTGTTTTACTACTATCATTACAATTTCATAAACAGAAGCATAGAGAAGGAGATGGGAAGTTAAAGAAGAGGTAGCTGCTGGACAAAGACCCTGGGCTTGCTTCTCCTTCCTCTGACTGCCTTCAGGTTTAGCGCGACCGCATAACACAGAGCAAGCAAAATTTCTCCACTCTCTGTTCTTTTCAGCAGGTTGGTGGAAATCCTTTCGGCCACCTAAATTCCTCTCTGTAGTCATTTATATTCTGCTGGTGTGATGAGAACACTGGAGTGTAGCAAGGTGGTAGTCAATGCTGTCATGTACAAAAGCCAAGAGAAAGGCAGGGATAGATGGGGAAGGGATTGGTGCTGCTGGTCACCATCTTCCCTCTTTAGTGCATTCTGTGGGTACAGGTTTCTGCGAGGAGGAGGAATGGACTGGCTTAAGGTCTACTTGTATAATGAACAGATTTAGATTTACTGTTCCTGGCCATGATGAGGTGTGGGGATTCTAAGGGACCCGGGAGATTGTGTTGAGAGGAGTGGGTGGAAAATCCTGCGTAAAACATCCCCTCCCTGGCGCCCTTCCTCTACAGGCTCAGCTGCCCAGGCTGAGGACAGATCACTGGGAGTGATTGGATTCCTGTGCTTCTGCTGTGGCAGCTGCTGGCCCTACGTGCTCATCATGAGTCAGCTGCAAGGCAAGGAGGGTTGGCTTAAGCCACCTCCACCATCATCGTCTGGAGACAGAAGTTCAAACACCAGGTACATTAAGGCTCACAACTGAAGGCCTCTTGGTTTCCCATTAGGGAACTTGAGCCCTTCTATAGCACACGGCTTTTGTGTTATTGACTTTATAAAAACCATAGCAGTCTTCCTCTGACTGCTGCCCTCTAAACCTCCTTCTTTCAAAAAATATGCAGCGCTATTGTAAATCAATGTCCAAAACCACTTCAGTAATACTACTTTTATCTGGAGGAAACATTTTGTACAAAAAGATCATTTCTTTAACAAAAAAAAAAAAAAAAAGAAAAAAAAAAAAGAATACTGAATTTCCTAAGGAATCATTTTGAGCCTTTTCAATCAGCCAGATATTCACTTCATGCTACAAAACCACAGATTTGTTATTCAATTCATAGAAAAAAAAGAAAATAAAAGGATTGCTATTTCACTGCTATATAGAAGAAAAAAATAAATTCCCATGAAATTAGATGGTGGCATATAAACCTTTTATGTAAATCAGGACAAGAGGCTAAGTAGTTGTAAAGAAGTCCTTAGTATGAAAAGCGGACTGTTTCAAATTATATATGTTCTGGATTTTTAAAAGGACAACTTATCTGTAGCTTTGTGTAAAACAACTGCAGGTTTTGAAAAACATGAATCCAACAAAATGAAATCAAGGTCTTAGAAATGAAAATTTAATCAGGAAAAAAAAGCACTAAATAATACATGTCAATGTCATAGATATTTGAGCATTTGTTGCGCAATATGTGGTACATACAGTTGTTTCTTACAACAGAAGGTTGCATTCTGAGGGGTTTTCTGCATACAAGGACAGGTGAGAAGAACAGCTGTGAGATGGAGGAGCAGAAGTTAGCATCCCCTGTTCTCTCCTCAGTAACTGTACGAAGTGTGTCTTGCTGATTGTCCTTGCTAGGCATGACCGAACACACAGGCTCTAGGTCCAGCAAATCTGGGGCATTGTCTGTGTATTTGAACGTGTAACTAACCAAGAAAAAGAGCTTTTAGACACTATTCTCTTACTTGGGTATCCTTACTATATTTTTTAATTAGATTTTAAGGGTTCTCCAGCTAGCTCTGGTTGCAATAATAACTTTATTTCCCCATTATTGTCAAACAAGAGTAGTAACATTATCTCTTAAGTTGGGCTAAAATCTATGGCCAAGGATGCACCATCAGAGATCAGAACTATTAAGTGGCAACAGCTTCCTTATTTCTGGACTTGGAGGATGTAGAGGAAATGTACATGACTGCCATTTGGACTGGAAATATTATCCCAAAATCATGTTCTCTCTCTGGGTAGTATGCACATTTTGTGGTACTTGTAAAGCACTTGCATCACACAATTCTGCACAAGAACTGTGTAAATTTGGGTCAGTTTCATGTGCATCATAACACAGAATGTACAGGGACTTAAAATATTTATAGTATTGTGCTGTATGATATCTTAATGTCATCCCTGCATTTACATTTCATTTAGCTGTTATCCTGCCCTTAGGGAAATCTCTTTTGCCCAAGAATGCACACTCTTGGTAACAAATTGGATAAAAATATCTCAGAAAATAATTGAACAGCAGTAATATTTACAGAAGGAGAAATATCTGTGAGTTCACCATTATCAGGAATACTGACCTAGAGAAGCATTTTTGCACTTCATTAAAACAATTATTAAGCACTTGCACTGAACATGGTAGCAAAACTTTCAAAGAGAAATTAGCAGAATATTTACTGCATAGTGTGCTCCATTGTTAAAACTTTCTATACATTGAAAGTGTCTGATGTGTCCATAACAATATCTCAAGGAACCTGATCCCCTGTGGTTTAGATGCTCAGTAGAAGGTCTCTGATCATCTCCTGTGTGGAAAGACTCAAATAGTTAAGGGAATCTGGACAATTTTATAATTCTTCAGAATTCACCTCAGAAGGTGAACAGCATTTTCCAGTGATCTAGGAAAAATAAACCAGAAGGAACTCTAGGGAAATAAGTTTCTGACAGACCAGAAGTTAAAAATGATGGGACCTTTGTCTGAAATTGAAGTTGGACAGAAACTCCAAGCCACATGACTTGAAAGCAAATCAAAGATGGGTGAATAGTCCTTTGATCAAGGCACTGACCTGAGAGGAAGCCTAGGTCCCTGTCTTTGCTCCGCTGCTCACTCCTCCCTGTACATCTGCTGCCTGTGTTTTGTTTTCTGTGTACAGGGACTAAGAGCATCTAAACTGCTGGAGCAGGGGCTGGCTCTCTCTTCTGCAGGGAAGTGCCTCTTTTACATCCTTTGAAAGAAATTGGAGCCATATCACCTCCAAGTATTTTACAGTATGTTGGTTTATGAAAAATTGGGAGCTTTTTGATGTTTTTTTTCTGGACTTGTAACTAAAACAAATGTAAAAAATCTACAGTTTTCCTCTCCAACATACATCCTAGTTATGTTCCAGCCTTGCTACATAGTGTCCACCGAGATCACCATTTTAATAAAAATGCCTTCAAAGCATTAATTCCACTGTTATTAATTCAAAAAGCCTCTCAGAAGTTCAGTATTCATAAAAGAAAAATCTTCTTTGGCTCACCAGTATATAAAAGTAATCCGTCTAATACAGCAGCACTGTATCAACAGGAGCCAAAAGCTACAGATATAATTACTGGACATCACCGGCTCAGGAGTCATAAAAACCTTGACTCTGAATAAAAAAACAGACTTCTATTAATAAATTATAATTATTATTTCTTGTAACAAGATAACCCTGTATCTTCTTATGATAAAGAAATGCATCTTTATGAAAAGATTAAATAATCTGATTATGTAAGAGCATATTTGTGGCCTAAATATGTCCAGCCGCGCTGCTATCACTAATCTTTACACTGAATTCTAATCAGGGTATGGTAACAAGAAAAGAAGAGTGCTGTCCCTCAATGAAATTTGAGAGACAGGGCTTTCTGACTTCCCTCTAGGCAAAGTAAATTTCAGAAATTTTATGCCCAGCTCCACCACTGTCTTCCTGAGACAAAGATGTGTTTTCAAAAGTGCTCATCAGCTGGCTGATTTTGGTAGACTCAACAGACTCAGTTCTTTCAGTGGGAGCTGAGCTGGGACACTGACAAGAGCTTTTTGAACTCCTTCCCTCCTCTGCTGTCCTTGGGCCAAATTTCTGCTTTCCATGGCAGAGTGAAAAAAAGAAACTCTTATAGAAAGGAAGTCTCTAGACTCTAGACTGTTTTTTTGCACTGGCTTGTTTTTTGTTTTTTTGTTTTTCAAATTGTAACATGGTTGGAAAGAGTTAAATCATTAAAAAGTAAATGACTGAGGTAGTGTTTTCACTCAAAAGCAGTGGTGGAGGCTTCCCATCACCCTGGGCATTCTTGTTCGAGTGTCTGGTTCCACAGCTAGCCTTGGAACCCTCTAAGAAAGGGTTTTCTATCCTCCAAGGAGCATGACAAGAAAGATAAAGGGCACATGACCGTACTTCTTTTTCCAAATGCATTCCTGAACTTTCACAAAGCCTACTGTTGATTAATGAGGAAGTAGAAAGATTATTATGGGAATAGCTTGCTTTGAAGTGGTGCATAAAGCAATAGCTTTCCATGTCTGCACATTATTACTCATTCATTTGAAGGGCATGAGCAGATTCTGTGTAAGTCCTTAAATTTTGTCATAGTATTCAAAGGGGTACCATCTACCTATTTCTGAGAGAAAGCTATTTTCCTAGTTATGGAGATATCTGTCACTGAGAAATTAAGAAGGGAGGAAATAAGCCTAGTAAAGAATGAGAGTAGTCATTTCCAGCCTGTTTGGTCTGGGAATTTACAAACACCGGGTCTGTACAGGCACAGGTTGTAATACAAACACAGACACCCTGAATCAGAGGACTGTAGACCGCAGAACAGAGTCAGGCTTGTAGCACGTGCTGGTTTAAGTGGTGGAGCAGAGAGGAATGGAGCAGGCATAGAAGTGGTGATACAGGAGATAAATCAGGAGTAAGTTCACTACATCTTAAACTGAGGCTGTTTTCCATTCAGATTGAATGAATCCACTAGTAGTTGTACAAAGCAATACACATTGTAATCTGGGGAAAACATGAAAAGAGCACTCAGCCTCTGTGATAATGAGGCAAGACTTCATTTGCTCCCTGTTACACCAACTCAAGTGGCTGAGACCACCTTTCCTTCAGTGGGTTTCAGCTCAGTTCAATGTGATCAATAAACAACTGTTATGACAGGATATTCAAAGTGCCCTAATCCTGTAGGCACGTCTAAGTAACCTACCATTACAGCAGAGGAGGCTTACAAAAGTAATAGGTAATAAAAGAATAATAATTCCAACACAGCCATTCCACTGTATTTGTAATGTGAAAAATTATAGCCTGCCAGATTAGATTTGAGGAATTAGTGACCAGTAAGGAGGTATAAGAGAAAGGTCGGAGAAATATAGTATTCTCCTCATGTAAGGAGAAAGCACATCTCACAAGAGTTGTCTAAATATTCTGTTTTAAGTGGTTGAGTCAGTGTAGTCCAGCTGGATTTCCAGAGGATTTTAGGTTAGATATAAAGTCTCTTAATGAAACCTTGCAACAATGGCACGAGGAGAAAGATCTTTGCACAGATGAAAAAATGGTAAATGATTTATCCAAAGATATAAGTATCTGCAGGGAAGCTGTTGAGTGGATGGACCAGGCTCTTCCCAGGGGTGCTCGGCAATATGTCAAGAGGCAATGGGCAGAAAATGATGCACAGGAAGTTCCACCTGAACATGAGGAAGAATTCTTTACTGTTGAGTGATCAAGAACTGCAACAGGCTGCTCAGAGAGTGTGTGGAGTGTCCCTCACTGGAGATATTCCAGAACTGTCTGGAGACGTTCCTGTGCCATGTGCTCTGGGATGACCCTGGCTGAGCAAGGAGGCTGGATCAGATGACCAACTGTGGTCCCTTCCTGACCCATTCTGTGACTCTGTGATGGGAGTAAATGAATAATACAGCAGTAGAAAAAAGCAGTGAGACGGTCTGCAGGATCAGTACTAGGATCTATGCTGTGCAGTGTATACATAAAAAATCTAGGAAAGGTGGTGAGCAGTGACATGAAATACTTAGCAAATAACACTAACTGATGTGAGAGAGTAAAAAAGAAATATTGGTAAATGATCCCATAATCTTAATAATAACACAATGGCAACTGAAATTTAATGTAACTCAAGTGTGAAAGGAAAAAATACCCCTAAGTTTATACAAACTCTTCGTTTACTAGTGGTATTAGAGAATGAGACTCCAAGTTTGTAATACAGACAGTGTTTTGAAAATTTCTCATCAGTGCCCAACAGCAGTCAAAAAAGGTTAATCCAGAAGTTAAATTTAAAACTGAGGCTCTTTTCCTTTTAGACCAAATGAATCCACTAGTAGCTGTACAAAACATTAGAAATTGTGAGGAAAGAACAGAGAGCATGATAGAGAATAATTTCCCACCTCTGAATACTGCATGATGTTCTGGTCCTTGCATTATCATTGCAAAAAGGATCTAGAGGAACTAGAAAGGCTCAGAAACTGGCAGCAGGCTTGTCAAAGTTATTGGACAACTTCACTTGAAGGCAGGATTAAACAGACAGGAATCCCTCAGACTGACAGAAGAAAAGCCTGAGGGATGTAGACCGGTGAGCGACATGACAGAGTGCATAATGATTGATCGTTCACAACTTCATCCACTACAAGAACAAAACGATATGAAACAGGGCTAATAGAATCTAAATTAAAAATAAAGGATATGATAAGAGACCTGAGGAACTCCCTTGTATATGCTGATGGTTTACAGGCATTTGTGTGGAGATTTAATGAACTTACGTATGAAAAATCTGTGAAGTAATGCTCAGTGCCCAGAAATCAACTCTGTTTCAGGAATTCCCTGAGCTGGCAAAGATGGAATGGTAGGATAGACTCAAAGGAGGACCATGTTTCTCAGGCATCTGCATTTGACCATTAGTGGAAACAGAATACTAGTTTATCTGGACAATTTTTGTACTACAGTGTGGTTTGCTTATGTTCTTCTGTAGCATTCTTTCATTACTTAAAGAGGCTTATAAAAAGGTGGGAAAACAACTTT